>QXTE01000092.1:5368876-5476727 GCA_003942145.1 Platysternon megacephalum | reverse complement strand
GCTTGGAAAAGAGAAGACTAAGGGGGGACATGATAGAGGTATATAAAATCATGAGTGATGTTGAGAAAGTGGATAAGGAAAAGTTATTTACTTATTCCCATAATACAAGAACTAGGGGTCACCAAATGAAATTAATAGGCAGCAGGTTTAAAACAAATAAAAGGAAGTTCTTCTTCACGCAGCGCACAGTCAACTTGTGGAACTCCTTACCTGAGGAGGTTGTGAAGGCTAGGACTATAACAATGTTTAAAAGGGGACTGGATAAATTCATGGTGGCTAAGTCCATAAATGGCTATTAGCCAGGATGGGTAAGAATGGTGTCCCTAGCCTCTGTTCGTCAGAGGATGGAGATGGATGGCAGGAGAGAGATCACTTGATCATTGCCTGTTAGGTTCACTCCCTCTGGGGCACCTGGCATTGGCCACTGTCGGTAGACAGATACTGGGCTAGATGGACCTTTGGTCTGACCCGGTACGGCTTTTCTTATGTTCTTATGATTAAGGGAGTTACTCCTCTTTTTTTCCTCTGAAAATATCCCAAAGCTCTCAGTGATTAGAGATCTGTCCTAAGCAATGGGAGAGCCCTCTTCAAATCCTTTTTCCCCTACTGACAGAGGTGGGGGGAATTGAACCAGCATCTCCCAGAAGGTAGGCATCAGCTCCAGCTGTATTTTGCATGGGACCCAATCTGCAAGATTCCCGCTGAGCAGGCCTACTTGTAAATTAGGCAGCCAAATACCTGTCTTCCCCTGATTTGTGAATTGCTCTGGGGCTTAGGTGGGAGGTAGGTGCCTGGATGCTTAGGGGGAGGCTGCAGTACACATGCCTAGAGGCAGAAACACAGGCACCAAGGGAACTTTTACTCTGAAAAACTTAGGGGCTAAGTGAGTTTAGGCACCTACAGGGTTCAGCAGAAGTTTTGTGGGTCACAGTGGAGGCAAAACAGGGACTTAGGCACCCTGAGCAGCCACTTTGCTGTAGACCATGGGTCACAGTTTTACGATCTGCTCCTATAAGGCCTACATAATCTTGTCTGCACCCAAATACTAGACACGTTCTTGTTTAGCCACTGCTATTGCTCTCTTTAAATACAAACTGATTTAGAAGAGATGGCATTCAGACATGAAACAGTTAACAATAAACTAATTCAGCTGTGAACATAGATGACCTATATACAGAGGCAAACTGGCACCATTACTCAGCTCTGTTCTAGTTAATAGTTTAACACGCAAGCAATGTTTGCATAACACACCTGGTCCTGTCAGCAGATGTTAAACCTCTCCCAGCAGGATCCACTGGGTTCTGCTGCTTTACATAAGCAACTGGCTCATTGCCTCACCTTCACAGGGGTCAGGGAAGACGCTTGGTAGCTCTGAAGTAGGAGCCCTAAGAGCATACAAGCCTGGGGAGAACGTAAAGGTTTATTTCTTTGTTTGTGAAGCCAGACTCAGGTAGGGATGGAATCTCTAACTCTGTACAGTAAGCGGACTGTGTTTTACTGCAGATTGGGAAAGGCATCTCCTCCAAGCACTGTGTGAGGCTCATTTACTGCATCCTTCTCCCAACAATGACTTCATGGGCTCTTCCTCTCACATGCAGAGTAGGACCCAGTTGGCACTAGGTGATACTATGCATGGGCCTTTAAGGGTACAAGATAGGAGAGCCTGTTGGAGAGACCTAAAAAGTACTGGATTGCCCATGTGCTCTCTGCACCATTGCATCGTACACTGGGCATGATCTGATGCTATGAGAGACCTCAGAGGTATTGTGCTGCAATGGAGCAGAGGGTGTTTTTAAAGTGTGTATTAATGTTTTGATTTCAGTTCAAATTTCCAACCAATGACTAAATTGGCAACATTTCATGTAACTGGGTGACCACTGGGGGAGAAGGGGTGTTAAGGAAATTAACGGGGGCTGTAGGGAAATCCCTGGGCACACGGGCACGGCCCGAGCGGTGAGAGGCCCAGGCGGTGCTGGGCGGCACGGGGCACACGGGCACGGCGTGACGCTGTGGGAGTCCCAGGCGGTGCTGGGTGGCAGGGGGCACACGGGCCCGGCCCTAGCGGTGAGAGGCCCAGGCGGTGCTGGGTGGCAGGGGGCACACGGGCACGGCCCGAGCGGTGAGAGTCCCAGGCGGTGCTGGGCGGCACGNACACGGCCTGACGCTATGAGAGTCCCAGGCGGTGCTGGGCTGCAGAGGGCACACGGGCACGGCCTAACACTGTGAGGGTCCCAGGCGGTGCTGGGCTGCAGAGGGGCAAAGGGCATATGGGCTCGGCCTGACGTTGTGAAAGTCCCAGGCGGTGCTGGGTGGCAGGGGGCACACGGGCACGGCCCGAGCGGTGAGAGGCCCAGGCGGTGCTGGGGTGCAGAGGGGCAAAGGGCATATGGGCACGGCCTGACGCTGTGGGAGCCCCAGCGGGGGCGGGCGGGGGGGGGGCCGGGCGGTGCGGGGCGGCAGGGGGCACACGCGCACGGCCCGAGCGGTTAGAGGCCCAGGCGGTGGTGGGCGGCACGGGGCCCACGGGCACGGCCCGGGCGGTGAGAGTCCCAGGCGGGGCGGGGTGGCGGGGGGGACAGGGGCCCGGCTGGCGCGGTGAGAGTCCCAGGCGGCGCCGGGCGGCGCGGGGCACGCGGGCCGGGCCGGCGCGGGGGGGGGCGCGGGGGGGACGGGGGGACGGGGCGGGCGGGGGGGGGCACGCGGGCCGGGCCGGCGCGGGGGGGGGCGCGGGGGGGACGGGGGGACGGGGCGGGCGGGGGGGGGCACGCGGGCCGGGCCGGCGCGGGGGGGGGCGCGGGGGGGACGGGGGGACGGGGCGGGCGGGGGGGGGGCCGGGCGGTGCGGGGCGGGGCGGGGCACGCGGGCACGGCGTGACCCTGTGGGAGTCCCAGGCGGTCCTGGTCGGCGCGCGGCTCACGGGCACGGCGCGGGGGGGGGCGCGGGGGGGACGGGGGGACGGGGCGGGCGGGGGGGGGCACGCGGGCCGGGCCGGCGCGGGGGGGGGCGCGGGGGGGACGGGGGGACGGGGCGGGCGGGGGGGGGCAGGCGGGCCGGGCCGCACCGGCGGGGGGCGAGGGGGGCGGGGCCGCGGCGGGGGGGGGTGGTAGGTGGTGATGCGGCGACCACCGAGAGGTACACGCCCGCGCTACGCGACGCGGCACGGGGCAAAGGGGCCGGGCTGGCGCGGTGAGAGGCCCACGCGGGGCGGGGCGGCAGGGGGCAGGGGGGCAGGGCCCGAGCGGTGAGAGTCCCAGGCGGGGCTGGGCGGGACGGGGCACACGGGCACGACCCGAGCGGTGAGAGGCCGAGGAGGTGCGCGGGGGCAGGGGGCACACGCGCACGGCCCGAGCGGCGAGAGGCCCACGCGGGGCGGGGCGGCAGGGGGCAGGGGGGCAGGGCCCGAGCGGTGAGAGTCCCCACGGGGCACACGGGCACGGCGTGACGCTGTGGGAGTCCCAGGTGGTGCTGGCCTGGGCTGCACGGCTGACGCTTCGCCACAACTGGGATCGGGAAGCGCCGCCCTGGGTCCCAGCGCCGCTTAGGACCCTGCCCGCAACTTCTTCGCAGGTACCTCGCAGATGGCGAGGCTCCACCCCCCGTGGTGATTTGCATACGTGCCCCTCCCGGCGGAGATTTGCATACGTGCTGACGATTCCGCCCCGCCCCCTGGGCAATAGCCGGATAGCGGTGAGGCCGGGCCCCGTTACCCGCTGGCTGCCGCCATCCCGGTGCCCAGCAGCGGGGCAGCCCCTCAGGCCCGGGCCATGCGTCGCAGGGCAGCCGTGCACCGGCACTGAGCGCCCATGGAGCCGCCCGCGGGCGGCCGGCGGCCCCGGCTCGTCTCCTCGCTGGCGCTCGGGCAGCGCGCCTGGGAGGTCATCTTAGAGTGGGAGCGGGGGCTGTTGTCCTGGCGGGATCCGCAACCTCCCGGGGGCCGGGACGGCGGTGAGTGATGGGGCCTGGCGGGAGGAGGGGCCGGGGCAGAGTGTAGGGGGGTGGGGCCTAGTGAGGGGCAGATTGCAGGGGCTCTGGCAGTAGTGGGGGGTTGTATAGTGTGGGGTTTGGGGGGCTCTGGCAAGTGGGGGTTGGATAATGTGGGGTTTGAGGGGCTCGGGGGGGTATAGTGGACACTAGAGGGGCTCTGGCAGTAATGGGGGTTGGATAATGTGGGGTTTGGGGGGGCTCTGGGGTGGGGGTATAGTGGGGTCACTGGAGGGGCTCTGGCAGGTGGGGGTTGGATAATGTGGGGTTTGGGGGGCTCTGGGGTGGGGGTATAGTGGGGTCACTGGTGGGGCTCTGGATGTAGTGGAGGGTTGGATAATGGGTTTGAGGGGCTCTGGGGTGGGGGGATACTGGAGGGGCTCTGGTAGTAGTGGGGGTTTGGAGGGGCTCTGAAATGTGAGGGGTTGTGTAGTGTGTGTGGGAGGTTGGAGTGGCTCTGGAGGCTCTCGTAGAGTGCACTTGTTCCTGTTTTTGTCTGCTTGTGCCCTTGGTGCCGGCGCGTGTATCACTGAGATGCATGGGGGAGGTAACTCACATACTATAAAGATAAGGCACCTTCTTCCTATGTCCAACCAGCTCTTATGAAAAGGGACAGACCAGTTAATAGCGTAAGCAGTTGCGAACATGTCTGCCTTCTCTTAAAGGGTGTAAAGTTCCAAAGGTTCCTGCTCTTTCCTCTCTCGTTTTGGGTCCAGAATGGAGATGGGAAATGTCATTCTCGTCCCAGGGGGTTCTGATTCTTTGTAAACATGGTGGTGGTGTTTAGCCTACTGTATATTTGTAGTATATTTGGTGCAGTATTTACTAAAGGCTTCTCGAGTGTTGCTGAAAAATAGATTTTTAATACAGATTAGTTTGCGTGGCATCAGCAACTTTTTCTTAACTAACAGTTTAAGAAGTAGATGACATGCTGAGAACAAAGTAGGAAAGCCATATATTTAGGGCAGGGCTGGGGAGTCCAGTGTTTAAAATAGATTAAACAGCTGGTGAGAATTAATAGTAAAACAGCTTTGCAAACTTCTGCTCCTGGGTTCATTCACTAAGTTTCTTCATAATTATGGGAGAGGCTGCATGCATAGACTTTGGACCACATTGACAAGCTCATAATGATTTGACAAGGCACTAATAAGGGATTTTTTCACCCTCAACCACAAGAGCTTGTCAGCAGATATAAAGCCAAGTGTGCATAGTCCTGTTTCTGCACACTATACATAGATTAGTAATAGCTGAAATAAGTGCTTATTTTGAGGATCTTGCAGGTGGCTTTTAGTCACTTTGTGAGCCACTGGAGTTAGGGGTTTTAGCTGGAATATGTTACAGCAACTAGCAGATCTAAAATCAGAATACTTATTAAAATATTCAAGCTACAACGTAATTTACTACTTTTATCACTTAATGGATGTGCCCTTTGAGACTTCAGAAAAACTGCATCTGTGAAATAGTGTTTGCAATTGAAATGGAAACTTGCAGTGTGTTTGCAGAACTGACTGCTTAATAATTCAAATATTTCTCAGGCATGCATTCCTCTTAAGAACAATGGTGGTAGTTGCCTGGTGTTATGAAGCCTCTAAATTACTACCACAGCCTTGAGGGTCAGGGCCCCGTTATGCTGGGTGCTACACTCATGTAATAAGACAATCTCTGCCACGAAGACCTTATGAGTCTTGGGGCTAAATCTTGCTAGTATATCATTGCAGATACCACGGTGCCTATACAAATCTTCCTTGGCTTCATGGTAATGGGTAAGTGGGAGAAGGAGAAAATGAGGAAGGACAATATAACAAGTGGCGCTATCATGTTTAATATAATCAGCAGTCACAACACACCAACTGCTTAGCAAATGTATACTCTGGAGTACAAAAACATGGGCTAATATGTTTACACTATTTTCTGAAAACCTCAAAATGTTAAATAGTGTTTTAGTGCATAGTTGTTCTTCTGTTTGATATTCAAATTAATTGCAGCTGGATATAGTAGAATAACTGTTGCTTTAAAACAGTGATGAAAACATTCCTTTCCTTTTTATTTAAGTTAGCTGACTTCGTTATGGCCAAGGAAGCACTTTAATGCTAAGCCATTATAGCTTCGGGCACTTACTACTTTCCAGATAAGTTTATCCTTTGAGCTGTTGCATGATCCCTCAGCTGAAAAGTGAAACTTCTTTTGCCAAGTCT
This sequence comes from Platysternon megacephalum, assembly GCA_003942145.1. NCBI lineage: Eukaryota > Metazoa > Chordata > Testudines > Platysternidae > Platysternon > Platysternon megacephalum. The sequence goes on along the minus strand of QXTE01000092.1, from coordinate 5,470,551 downwards.
TGTGAAGTCTCCTAGGTCATATGAGATATCACAGTGAGATAAGGGAAGTTCTTCACATAGTAAGAAAATTGATAGTGTGTCCATTTGTATGTTAAAAAGCTTAACTTCAAACTTGGGATATGCATTCAACTCGCTGGAAGAGAAGTGTCTGACAAGTTTGAAGAAATTTGATATTAGAAATAATGCAGTTATCTTTTGGAAACTTCCTATATATGAATGATATCAAATTTCCTATTAAATTGTAAATAGTGTGCATAGGTAAGGCTATAATTTAGTCATGTGTATTTTTAGTAAAAGTCATGGAGAGGTCATGGGCAATAAACAAAAATTCATGGTCCGTGACCTTTACTGGGCCCCCTGGGGTGCCGCTGCTCAGGTGGTTCCCGGGGACAGCTGCACTGGCTGCTGCTTGGGAGGTCCCTGGGGACAGCCATGTGGCTGTCACCAGGGCCGCTGGAGTGGCTGGCTGCTGCAGAAGTCATGGAGGTCGTGGAAAGTCACGGGATCCATGACTTCCTCCACCTCCGTGACAGACACACAGCCTTATGCATAGGTAGTGCTTTGTCCCTGTTGTAGTGTCATGGTTATTTCAATAATTTTATTTATCTCAAGGTGTTTATTTATCTCAAGGTGTTTATGTGGCCGTTGTTACGACCGTAAGTGCCTCACAATCTTCAATGTATTTATCCTCACAATATCCCTGTGAAGTAGGAAAGTACTGTTATCCCTATTTCACAGGTGAGTGTGGGGACTGAGATACTCAGAATAATCAAGTGATTTGACAAGGTCACACAAGAAGTTTGTGGCAGAGCTGAGTTGAACCTAGCTATCTCAAATCCCACATTAGTGCCCTGACCATTGGATAATCCTTACACTCTGATCAGTTATGTTTTTACTGCTCTTTAAAATAGCTGAATATATTTTTGTCCACACTGTAATGTGCTCTCCCCACCCCCCACCCCCCCACCCCCCCGGACGCAAAAACCTGCCTCAGAAAGCAACTATAGTGCACACATGTCTGGAAACTAAATTATGTGGCCAAGTGCAGTTTTTTTTAAAAAGTGCAAATCCAGAGTGACTCCTATATTGTGCAAAAACAACGAGGAGTACTTTGTGGCACCTTAGAGACTAACAAATGTATTTGGGCATAAGCTTTTGTGGGCTAAAACCCACTTCATCAGATGCATGGAGTGGAAAAAAACAGTAGGCAGGTATATATATACACAGCACATGAAAAGATGGGAGTTGCCTTACCAAGTGGGGGGTCAGTGCTAACGAGACAATTCAATTAAAGTGGACGTGGGCTATTCTCAACAGTAGAGTACCAAGGGAGGAAAAATCACTTTTGTAGTGGTAATGAGGCCGCTTTATTTTATTATTCTCCTTTTTTTTTTTTTTTTTTTTCAAGTTTAACATAAAAGGTAGGTTTCAGAGTAAAAACACACGCACCCCAGCCTGGCTGCTGCCAGCTGCAGAGCCAGTGAAGTGCATCCTCAAGGCTTGTGGTGCAGAGTACTTCAGCACCCCCCAGGACCTCTTATCCCTATCCCTGCTGCACCCCTGGAGGCAGAAATAAGGGATCCTCGGGAGGCAGTGGGAAAGTTTTAGGGCTGGCTCCCATTCACTGCCCTGACAGTGCACGCTGCCCGGGTGCATCTGCACATGCAGCCCTGGTGTGGTGTGCTTAGTGGGGGCCTGGGACCAAGGGACAGAGAGTGAAGCAGGGATTATTAGACGTCTGCCCTGCAGGGAGGAGGAATGGCAGAGCTCCAGGCTCAGCTCTGTCGGGGGAGGGATGACCCCCCACAACATCCCGGCAGCTGCTTCCTTCCTGTCAACTTTGCTCCCTGCTCCAGGCAAGCTCCATGCAGTAGTGAGGTAGTGCAGGAGTAGGAAGGGGGAGCACACTCAGCCAAGCAATAATGGTACTTCTGGCCCTGTGCTTGCTGCTAGTAGCGCTGCTCCTCTTCCACCAGGAACTCTGGGATACATGCGGAAGCCAATGCTGCATGAACACGGGAAAGCAATAGGGCTTGGACCCTAGGTCCTAGCTTAACACAGGCTTGCACCCTCCAGCCCTGCAGGATCTTGGGACCTAGGTTAGCACAATTGGTGTGTGGATAAAAGGGGGGTTAGGCTTGAGCCCGGGCTCACATTGCTGTGTAGATATACCCTTAGTAGTTAGTTGATGCATAGGCTAGAGTGGGGCTGCTTTTGAACTGGCGCCTCTTGTGCAGATGATATACTTCCTCCTGACCATCACTTCTCAACCAGGGGTCCGAGTCCCCCTTGGGGGGGGGGGGGGCAAGCAAGTTTCAGGGGGTCCACAAAGCATAGCCAGCATGAGCATTCACTAGGGCCCAGGGCAGAAAGCCGAAGCTTCACGGTGCCCTCTGTGGTGTGGGACCCCAAATAATTGCCCTGCTTGCTACCCCCTAACGCCACCCTAGCTTTTATATGCAGAAAAACAGTTGTGGCACAGCTTGGGCCATGGAGTTTTTAATGCATGTTGAGGGGGCCTCAGAAAGAAAAAGGTTGAGAACCCCTGCTCCAGACCTTGAAAGAGCCACAGCACTTACTGGATGTGCTCCCAGCACTCTAGCTTTGGGACCAATGGCTGCTTATATGCTGCTACTTGCTCTTGACTATTTTCTGCTGGGATGGGATATGGACTGGGCAAGATGGCTGCTGCAAAGCAGATGGTATACCCCATAATCCTTTGCAAATAGAATGTGGTGTCTGGTCATTCTACATGCACAAAATTGAGGTTGGTTGAGAGCTGTGAAAAAGCACAATGAACTTGACTCTTCTTGGTATGTCTTCCTAAGCACTAGGTAGGTTGGAGAATCAGGGCAGGCCCTATTATCAAATTTGGCTGCAGTCCTGCAAAAGTCTGTTTAAGACACACTGGTAAATAACGAGTAAAAACAAGGAAAATGGCAAGTGTGCACTTCTGGAGGCAAAGGTACACTTTATGAAAAAAATAATTCAGTATTTGAAGTGCATGCTCCTTTTAATTGCTTGATGTGTGATTTGTGGAGTGTGCAGTTGGCTACTGCAGCAATATTTACTAGAGCTCCCCAGGTGTCTCCTGTTGCCTTTAGGTCCTCTGTGCTCTGGAGGCCTCAGTACAGTCTATACAAGGCCTTGGGAATATGAAAGAAATGTGTGCTGGTAACATATAAATGAACATTTATGGGGAGGATTGGCAGCCACCCAAAAGTACCTGAGTGAAGAGGCAGTAATTTGGTAAAGATTGACTGCCTTTTAAAAGTTGATCCTTCGCGATCAGGGCATTGCTGTGCAGTATATCTAAATATAAATTTACCTATGCACAGCTGTATAAAATTATGCATGTTTATGAGTGGCTTGTAGTTATCACATGATCGTTAAATTAAAACAATCATTGTCTCAAACTTAGCAAAGAGAGCACTTTCTTAATGGCTGTTTAGCTTCCAATTATTATCTGACCTTTTGGACTTGGCCATATCTGTTGTGAAAGTTATTTGGTACTTCTATAAAACAGGAAAACACTGGTGGGCAGGAAGGGATTGCTTATAAAGAGTGTTCAAATGCCCACTTGTCTCCTTCCTGCCCAAATACAGAAACTGCTAAAGAGAACTTGCTCAAACTTCCCAAAAGGGAACAGTTTGCAAGGGAGGGGAGGGGAATTCCTCTTGCATGCAGAGATTAAAAATAAAGCTTAATCTGAAAAACTAACAATTTAAAAGTTTTCAAATTAGGAGGATTTGTGGAAAGTCTTGAGGCTTGTATGCCCACTCTGTGAAAAATTTCTTTTGTCAGGAAAAGTGTTTTGACCTTCAGTTATATGTGGTACTTATAAAGACCTCTAATGAACTGTTAGATATAAAGCTTATCTATATTCATACCGTTGTATGTAGGATTTAAATCATAGGCATTACAAATGAAAAAGCCTATTAGTTTCTCCTCCCCCTGCTAGTGCAGGGTTATTAACTACAATATATTTTCAAGAGTTTTCATCAGTCTAGTTTAAATAAGCAACACAATGAGGCTTCCACTTTCTTTGGGAGAGCCTACACAATCAACTTCTCGAGCTGAACCAGAGCCAACCACTTTGTCTACGACTCGCTCTCCGTCACCCAAGCCTGGCCCGTCGTCTCCTGGATCGACATCAAGCCCTGACGACTCAATAATAGTGTTGTCAGGAAAAGAGGAAGACTAATCATTCGAGTGTGTACAGTACAAGACTAGCAAGAATATCCAGGATGACTGGTGACTGTTCAGGTTTACAGTACTGTACTGTTTTCATTTTTTATTCTTTCATTCTTCTGTCTCTGTTATTAAAAATACTGTACAATGATATTTTGCATATGTAGTCTTTATTATATACTGTACTGTACATTGCTGTATACAATACATAGTACTGTACAGGATTGTATACACAAATTGTACTTTATGGGTGATTTAAGGGATTTTCAAGGGTCATTTTGACTATACGCGGTTTTCGCTTTACACGCTGACCGCGGAACGTAACCCCAGCGTAAGATGAGACAGACCTGTAGAGAGCATTGTGTAGCAAACAAGGTATCAGACCAAGAGTCAGAAGATCTGGGTTCTATTTCTGGCCGTGCCAGTGACCTCTGCTATGCAACCTTGGGCACATTTCTTCACCTCTTTCCCTTCTTTCCTTCCACCCCCTTGTTTCTAACTGTGTTTTAGATTGTAAACTCTGATATCTCACTTTGTATGGTGCCTAGTACAAAGTGGCAACATATTTAGTGAGTGCCTCTAAGGTACAAATTAATATAAATATTCAGTTTGCTGTCTGGTCTGGTTTCACATCCATTGTGAAACTTTCAAAGTGTATGGGACAGTAGGTCTTTAGCCAAAGATTAGGTCAGCCAATAAAACTCAAATGAATTGCTAACATGCCTATGGGGTAAGTGAAAATTATGGGGAAATGTGGCAGCAGCCCCTGTATTGTAGGTTTCCCATCACTTTTCCTTATCTAACTGAATAATCTAAAATAAAATTGTTAGGAAGTGTGTAATGAGAAGTTCTACAAGCTGATGTTTCTGTCAATGGGAGAAATTGTTATACTAAGTGCTCAGTGCAATATGCATATATATTCATAGAATCATAGAAGATTAGGGTTGGAAGAGACCTCAGGGCTGTAAATGTGTGACAGAAAGAGTGGAACTGTTTTCAAGTATCTGCACTGTAAAAAAACAAAAGAAATAGTATTTTTCAGGTTACCTAATACAAGTACTGTAGTGCAATCTCTTTACCATGAAAGTTGAACTTAACAAATGTAGAATTATGTACAAAAAAACCTGTACTCAAAAACAAAACAATGTAAAACTTCAGAGCCTACAAGTCTACTCAGTCCTCTTCTTGTTCAGCCAATCGCTCAGATAAACAAGTTTGTTTACATTTGCAGGAGATAATGTTGCTCGCTTCTTGTTTACAATGTCACCTGAAAGTGAGAACAGGCGTTCACTGTTGTAGCTGGCATCGCAAGATATTTACATGCAAATATTTGTAATAAAAAATAATGTACACTTTGATTTCAGTTACACAACAGAATGCAATATATATGAAAATGTAGAAAAACATCCAAAATACTTACTAAATTTCGTTTGGTATTCTGTTTTTTAACAGTGTGATTTAAAACTGCAAATAATTTCAATTAATTTTTTTTGAGTTAATTGTGTGAGTTAACTGCAATGAATCGACAGCCCTAAAGGAAAGGTTTAAAAAAACTGGGCCTGTTTAGTCTTTAGAAAAGAAAACTGAGGGGAGACCTGATAAGTCTTCAAATATGTTAAGAGATGTTATAAAGAGGATGGTGATCAGTTGTTTGCTATGTCCCTTTAAGCCCATTACTACTAATCCTAAAAGACCAATGGAGCTTTAGGTTAGATATTAGAATTTTTTTTCCTAATTCCTAATTTTTCTAATTTCCTAATTCTAAGGGTAGTTAAGGGTAGTATATAGGCTTTCAGTCACCATCATTTGAGGTTTACTAGGAACAGTTTGGACAAACACCTGCCAGGGATGGTCTAGATTTACTTGGTCCTATCTTAGCACAGGGCTTGATGACTTCTTGAGGTCCCTTCCAGCCCTACATGTTTGTGACTCTATAATCTTTAAAATTGCACTTTTTGTGATTAGAATTCCACAATGACTTTCACTGTGCTTGCTTTTCTTGTGTGTCACAATGAAACGGTGATGTTTATTTTTTCTTTACGTATAAAGGAAAGAGAGAATCCTAAGTATTGTCACTTGCCAATATGGCATAAAATGTATATTCGCAAAGCAACAAGTAGCATACTGTATGCTGAGATCTTGTTCTTGAAATGGATATATCTAAAAGAAATAATATGAACTTCAATTACATCAGGTAATTATCCTAACGTCATTCTGAAGAGTTGATGAGGAACTAAGGGGTTCGAAACACAATAGTAGCCAGAGTTTCTAGCATTTTTCTGATGCTTGTGTATTTAAATGTATATATGTTACAGTTTTAAGCTAGCTATGCTCATATTCCCCCGCTGTGGTCCAGGAAGGGCTCCCGCTTCAGGTTTCCAGCTCCCAGCCATTACCTCTCTTGGGAGAGACTAGTGTCTCTCTCCCTCCTGACCAGGGATTTTAAGGCAGTGTGGCTCCCTGCCTGACATTGTGATATCCCCAGCAAGCCAAACTGCCTAAAAGGCCAGTGCCTGCACTTTGCTTTCCCCCCCAAGGGCTATGAGCAATTTATTGCCCCAAGTTATAAGTTACCACTGAGTTCCTTCTGAGGAAGCACATTTATTCTTAAGGTAAAAGAATTAAAGAGAAAACATATTTAAAGGAACCTACACACATGCTTCAAAGCTTACCAGAGGTCACTCCCCAACTCCAATCTATAGCTCTTCTAGGTTTAATTCTTTCAAAACCCACAACTAGCTTTTCCCCATGGCTTTTAGATCCAGAACAGAGACTGTGCAGGTCAGCTATTTCTTTATACAGTTTAGGCCTTTGAGCTTGGCCTGCTAACATGTAATCAGCAGGCAAAGACTCTCTCTGCAGGGCATAGCTTCGAAAGGCTGGGATTTCACATAGCCAGAGTTGGGGAAATTGCATTAATCTCTGCCTAGGAATTCCCTAGGAAATCCACTTAATACTGATTGTCCCAAAAGTCTATATTTCTTTGATACATTTTCAGTATAGACTTTGAACTCCCAGGTCTCACATCTGTCACATCTTCCCCCTAGAGAGATTACATAAAATCCTGACCCCCCACTAATACATAAATTTAATACATGAAGGTATTCAAGGATATGGCAGGAAATTGCCGTACCTGTCACAGTATAGTCTAAAGTAACATGCTAATTTTGAATTCAGGATTTAATATTCCCAGTTTACTAAAAAGATTTTATCATTAGACTATTTACTGTTACTTTAGGAATATTAACAAAGCCAAGTGTCAGAAAATGCTCTTGGCTGTACCTCAGAGTTTAACATACTGCTCCGTAAATTTTTTACATGGCAAATCAGCTTTTCTGAAGCAGTACAGATTCTGTCTTGAGACTTGCATTGTAGAGTACATAAAATTAAAAGTAGGGTAGAAGTCTTTATGGTATGAATCCACTCAGTCAAGCAGTTGTGGCTTACAAAGACTTGAACAGGTCAATCATGAAACTTTGTACATGTAATATGTATAGTTCGGTTGTTTCCACAAGGGGATGATGGGAGTTTTGCTGGATTGTACTTTAGCCTTGCTTATTTTATGTATTAAGCTTCAACAATCGATTCTGTGTCTACTGAATCTTGATACAGACTGGAGTGTGTGTGTGTGGACTCAACTAGATGTTCATTTTGTTGGGAGTTTACAGCATTGTCAGCCAGGGCTAGTCTCTTAGGGCTAACTCTTACTCTTAGGGTTAGTCTACACTACTGCACTACACTGGTGCAGTTGCACCACGTCTGCTGAAGACGTGCTCTGCTGATGGGAGAGCGTCTCCCGCTGACATAGCATGGTGTGGACATTGCTTTAAATAAATATAACTTGGGTTGGTCAGGAGGGTGGTTTTTTCATACCCCTGAGCGACGTAAGTTACATCGACTTAAGGAGTAGTGTAGACAGGCCCATAATAAGATACACTATACATACAGACCCATGCGTCTGACGAAGTGGGCATTCACCCACGAAAGCTTATGCTCCAAAACATCTATTAGTCTTTAAGGTGCCACAGGACTCTTTGTTGCACTATACATATAGGGTCTGATACTGATCTCACACCAGTGTAAATGGCAATGAACTCCACTAAGACGTTGCAATCTAGTGTAAAACTATTCTGGAGATATATGGGATTAGTAGATTGGATATGTGGATTATTTTCAAAGGAAATAATTGCTCCACAAATTCTCCGAGAGAGTTGCCCTACTATATACTTCTGTGGGTGGGTTTTTGTGGTTATGATATTTCAGGCTGTTGGCAGATAAAGCGATTCTGTTTGGGGGCAGGGCAGGATGATTTTTAGTAGGATCCCTTTTGTAGCTTGCTCTATTAATTTGTATTTGAGCACCTACTTGTGGAAACTACCCACTCTATCGGGGGAGGGAATAGGGTGCAGTGGACAAGGATCCTAGGCTACTGTTTGTTGACCTTACATTTTCACCACAACTTTCTATTGGCAGAGTAAGTGAGACCCTATATTCATCTCAATGACATTTGTCCATCTGTATGTAACATGACAACTTTTCAAAATCATGTGGGAATGTTCTCAGTATTGGTCTCACTCTTGAGCTAGTATTTGGACTGGGATTGGAGGAGGGAGAGCTGGAAATTTTACCCCTATCATGGAGTACATTTTTCTTAACTTGCTGGAGGTTGGGGCAGTCTTGTCCTGTCAAGGCAGTGGACCTGTCTGGTGTCTGTACAGTGCCTAGCACTAGTACAGTAGGGCCTTATAAATTAGTGTAGTCATCCTAGATGGAACTGAGATTTCTCAAACCATGGTTTGAACTAGTATTCACCAGTAATGAGTAAGCAGTTTCTCTGTAGAATTTGCAAGATACTTTTTATCACCGTCACTGGTACTGCCCAGTCGAAGTCAGAAGTGAAACCGATGAGTTTATTGTGAATTAAGGTTACTGCTGTCTGGGGAAAGCTGTAAGCAGAGATAGATCTAACCCTCAGCTGCTGAAAAAACACTATAGAAGTGGTGGAATCAAGACACTTCCCTTATCCTCTTTTAAATAGAAGTTAACTATATAGAAAGACTGGGCCGATTAGTGCCCATCATGCACTCTAGTAGCCCCATTAAATATTATTTAACTCACCCAAAATCTTGTATAACAATATATAGGCTTGTGTGTGTAGGCTGCTTGGAAGCTTTCCCTAATTCAGGATGTCTCTCTTGCCTTCATGGCAGGGTTAACTAGAGAGAACTATGTGACAGTTTCAGCAATTTTTGTCTCAGCTCATGAACTCTAATTTTCTTTTGAGAATGCCAGTTGTATTAGAACTTCTGTTTTGAATGTAATCTTAAGTGTAGCTTTGAGCATTCTTTGTGTAGCAGGAGTCTGATTTGTAGCATAGAGACTGTCTGGAAAGTTGTGACAGCAATTAAGGAGTTAACTAGGAAACCAGAGCTCCCACAGCCAGATGGACTGTAGGGAGAAAGTCCAAGCGTCTGGGGGCTCAAGAGGACTGAGGCACTGCTTCCAGGATCTAGGTAGCATCTCACTGCCCAAAAAGGGTGTCTGACACACAGGGACTGCACCTGGAGAGTTTTCCTGAGACTCAGATTTAGGAACAGTGATCAGTTGCTATCCAGAGTCAAAGAGCTTAATTACATGTGGGATTCAGCAGTTGGAGCCCATCACAACAGAATGATGTTTGTCCAGAGAGTGGTACTGGTCTAGGCTGTGACAAACATACTGTGTGTTTGTACCACACTTGGTACTGGCTGCCAGTCAACTTCTGGTTGAGTCAGTGATTCCAGTAAAATCTATGTACGGGTCCTAGGGCTTGGATATACCTCTGACCTGCCATGCTGCCTGCCTACCTTTCTCTAGAATGCTTAAACTAAACTCCCAAGATTAAGAACTAAGGGGATTGCTGGACGGCGTATTTTTAGTAGCAGGTACGTCTCTGGAATTTTCTCTTGCCAGGAATACATCTGAGCCTAAGCCTGGCCACATTCAAAAGGAGTTGTGAAACTTGTTGGGCTAGCTTTCTGCCTGCTGCTGGCTCAGTTTTTTCTCTCATTTTCGATTAGTGAAATTTTCTTGATGTGTCTTTAAAATGGTGGTGGTTGTGATGTAGGGTTACCTTTAATCTAATGTAAAATGAGTCCAGATACTAGGCTCGTGCCATATAAATGCTTGCAATAATATGTATTTAAAAGTTTGTATGAATTTATTGTTACCTACGGGGTTAGACAGTTTTCTTTTCTTTTTTAGTGTATAGAAAATGTGTAATAAAGCAATATGATTTCTGTTACTTCTCCTAGCAAACATGCCAATGAGTATCCTATCCAGAATCTTCGTTTACATTTTATCTAATTGGAATCTCTCATTTTAATTTTAACATGTCCAGGATATAGCAAAATGAGCCATCATTAAAAGTTGGTTATTGTAAATACAACACAGAATTGCCCTTAATATTGAAGAATATCTGAGTAACTTATACAGTTCAGCAATAGAATTAAAAACAAAAGCAGAGTAGATGTAAATACGTCTTTTTTCCCTTTTGTTTCTTGCCTTCCTCCCCTTGACTGCTTCATGTTTAGCCAGGTCAAGGCAACTAAATTTTGAAATCCCCTTACATAAATGGTTCTATTATTTGATTATCAAGAGAGCTGACCATTATTATACTCTTAATCATGGTTAAATTGCAGCTAGCAATATTTATTCAATAAATTAAGTTATATTTATGCTCTAGAGTCTGTTTAGAAACAGAAATAGCTATGGGTGGTCTGCCACACACTCCTACTCTTTTTAGAGTAGATACATTTAACAATTATTTGTACAGTGAAATCTCTTATTTTCATATACACCTCTACCTCGATATAACGCTGTCCTCAGGAGCCAAAAAATCTTACCGTGTTATAGGGGAAACCACGTTCTCTCGAACTTGCTTTGCTCCGCCGGAGTGCGCAGCCCTCTCTTTCCCTCCCCCCCCCCCCCCCCCCCCCCCCCCCCCGGAGCACTGCTTTACTGCGTTATATCCGAATTCGTGTTATATCGGGTCGCGTTATATCGGGGTAGAGGTGTACTTCCCATTTTTTTAATATAGCCAGGCTTCTGAAATAACTAGATCATCATGGTGCAAGGGTGATGTAGAAATTAGACACCAGTAAGCTTTTCTTCAGTACCAGGAATAGGATTGAAACAGCAACAATTAGAATTACAAAACACTTTATTTGAAGATTTATTTGCCCTTCTGTCATGACTGGGGGAGGGACAGGGAGTGTGATGGGCACATGACTGGGCCAATTTTGAGCGAGTGGTGTTGACTCTGTATTCCTGACTTATGTCCTTGGTTGTGCATGGCTTTGTTCAAAGCTGCTTCTCTTCTTCACCTACATAGTTTTTACATTTTATATGCAATACACATTTTACACTTATGTTTTGAGACTATGTTAATGTTTGTATTGTTAACATTCAGTTTTCATGTATTGATGTTGTGTTTGTACAGGAAATTGTTTTGTGCCCGTCTCTGAGATTATTGCTGTAGAAGAAACTGAAATTGACGAGAAGCAATGTAGTAGTGGAAAATGGCAAAAAATGGCAAAGCCGCATGCTTTCACAGGTAGGGAAATCATTCCTATTTTCAGAATGCTGCAGTAATTGCTTAACTGTAGTAATCTGTAGATTAATTTAAGGGGGACTTGAATTTAAGAGCTGTACAAAGAGTTTTATATAAACAAAACTATTGGTCAAGAGCCTGGCTTTTTATTATTGTTAAAGATGTTTTAATAAAATCTTTCCTTCGTGGCTCATCTCCTTCTCTTTGGTCCCACAATGAAGTCATAACCCTTGCTTACTACATCTCGCTGTTGCAAAGTAAATATTGTGGCATCATAAATTCTGTATTACTCCACTAGAGAATCAAATAAGAGATGCTGTGAAAATGATTCCTCACGAAAACTCTGATCATTATTAATGAACAGACTGAAAAGTTTGTGAAAGATCTTTTTTCACACAAAGTGTGAAGGCTTTCTTTTATGTAAGCACTTCAGCTGTACAATCAAGTGAGATACAGTGGTACTCTAACCTGCTTAGTGATATAATGGCAACCCTCTGTACTGCTAATCCTGGAAAGGGGACTTCAATGTACTTGTCCAGGGCTTTATAGAAGGACTAAATGCAATAAAATAGTCTGTAATAATTTGTGTGTCATTGTTCAAACTGGAAAAATGGAAATGTTTTGGTGGTTCTCTTCCACCCACACAAATGCTTCTCAAGAGACTGAAAATGGCTTTCAGATTCACCCTCTTCCTTTCAGCTTCCTGCAAACTGATGTGATTTTAAAAGGTGGTACTGAGGCCTGGGAGTTTTTTCTGACATGAACTTTGCAAACTTTATATGGTATATAATTTTTTGAAACAAAAGAAATTCAGGCACATATGAATGCTGCGACTCTTGTGTTTTGTGTAAGCAACCATGTAATAACCCACCTTCCCTTCCTCTGGGCATGCTGAGAAGTATCTTTAAAAAAATCATTTTCAAATTTGAGCAGTTACTGTAAGCTAAAATGGGGGGGGAGGGAGGAATTACTGTTTTTAAATCATGAAAAATACTTTGTTTTCCTCTTACAAACATACACAAAAAGTTTTCCTATTAGATTTATGAGAAATGGAAACATTCTAGAAGGGGGTAGTAGTGTCTTAAATATGTTGCACAGATTTTTAAAACTAGGGCTTCAACCCACAATTAAGTACATTTCAGACTTGTTGCAATAAATATAGAATGTATAAATGTTTTTCTTTTGTTTTTTTATATATATAGTATATTACGTGAAAAGAGCACAAAAACACCGCTGGCGGTGCAGCGAAGTAACATTTTGGTGCGTTGATGAGCAACTGTGTAACCAGTGGATACAGGCACTTAAAGAATTACTTGAGTTACAGAGTAAGTTGTTTGACTAAATTACTGAAATGTACAACATTTTTTTCATGGCACCTACAGCAGTTTAGTTAAGTTTCTATTAAAGTGGCTAACTCAAGCCCTTAAGCCTAGCTCATGCCCTCCTAAGGGAGAGCAGTGGAGGGGTAGGAGGTGTGCTGCATTTGAACTAGCAAGTATCTGATTCTCCACTGTTACAAGGTGCAAGGCAGCGTAGCCATTAATACCTATGGAAAGTGAATGTCAAACCCTAACAGATCAGAATAGTAGGGTTCTTATTTATTTGTCCAAGTGTAAATGACTGTGTAAAGCAGTGGAGAATGTGGGGCCTGCAGACTTTCCATAGTCAGGGCCGGCTCTAGGTTTTTTGCTGCCCCAAGCAAAAAAATTTTTGGCTGCCCCCCACCCCAGCCCTGTTCTCCCCCCAGCCACCCAGTAGCGGCGCCAGCATTTCCGGCGCCCTAGGCGGCGGAAGGTCCCGCCCCCGAAATGCCGCCCCCAACAGCGGCGGCGAAAGGTCCCACCCCCAAATTTCCACGGCTGGCCGGGGCGCCGGCGCCCCTCAAATGTTCACACCCTAGGCGACCGCCTAGGTCGTCTAATGGGTTGCACCGGCCCTGCACCCACCCACACCCCTTGCCACCCCAGCGCTGGGCTACCCCCTTTCCCCCCCCACTAGTGCCTTCCCCCCACCCCCCTGCCGCCCCAGCCCTGGGTCACTGGTAACTCTCTCCCAGGGCGGGTCATTCAGCAGGAACTTTGGATGTGTACAGAACACACAGGTTTGGTTCCCATATGGTTACAGAACTGCAGTAAAGTGGAACAATTTTCAGCTTGTGTGATTGTAGGATATCTGGATGCATAAATGAGGAAACCTTGAGGTGCCTTTATTATTCTTTTGTTCCACTCTTTGTTTCTATGGGGAATTTGCCAATGCTTCCTTTTAAACAAATAAAACTAAAAAAAAAAAAAAGCAATGGCTGTTGAAAATAGCAATTCCAGTCCTAATAACCACTGGGAAGCATTTCTTGCTCAATTTTATCCTACTTTTTCTACAGCAAGTTACAGTGGATCAGTATATTTGATTTGGGAGAAATGAAGTAACAGCTGCCCAAATTGAGCGTGAGCACTCTTGAATTTTGAGGGTGTTCAAATCTGGAAGGCAGGTGCTAGATTCTCTTTCTGAATATTAGCTAAATCTGGAAAGGAAAAGTCCATTTCTGCTTCCATGGCTCAGAAGTGGAAATGCTCCTAAGTGCCGGGTACTGTATCTAAAGCTGCCCAAGCCCTCTAGTAGAGCCTCCCCTCCCTTACTTTTCATTTTAAATTCTAGTGGGATCCACGTACCTCCCTTGCTAGGCTTCAGATAGAGAGGGGCACTGTCCATTTAGTCCACCCAGTTCCTTCTTTGGGGGCTGCAAAGTGAGGTCACACCAGTATCCCTAATCCAGTCTGGGGAAGTCTGCTGAAGGGGGGGATATCTGGGGCAAAGCCGCCTACTCCTTGGGCTGGGCACACTTGTCCCCCATTCACAGTACCACCCCTTTTGACTCACAGCAAGCTGCAGCTTAAGGTCTCAGCTACCTCACTCCCTATCCCTCCCTTTCCTGTTGATAGCAGCCAAGGGAATGCTGGGAAATGTAGTTCTTTCCCTGCTCTAGGGCTGGCTCTATAGGCAGGGAGCTAGGCAAGGAACTACAGCTCCCAGGGTCCCGTGGGTTCTCAGCTCCCATACTGGATCCCCAGCTGCTCCGTGGCTCTGCTTCTGCAGGGTTGTGAGAGGGGAGGAAGTGAGGTTAAAAAACAAACAAACAAGGATGGCCCGAATGCCGCCCCCTGCAAATGTGCCGCCCAAAGCACCTGCTTGTTTTGCTGGTGCCTAGAGCCGGCCCTGTCCATAGTATTGTGACTTGAATGGATGAGAGGGGTTTTCTGCTGAGTGAACAGAGGATGTTGCTTTCAGATTTCTCAGAAGTCCTGAGATCTAAAGGGACATCTGTATGGAGTGTTGAAACAGCTGCAAGATGGGGCTGTCCCTTCAGCACTATGGGTCACATGAAATGGGAACTGCCCATTAGTCATTCCTGGGACTCTCACCTGTGCCCTAGCCTACGTCTTCAAGAGGGGTAGAAGGTTTGGAGTGGTGTGAGTTTTTGCGTACATTCATGCTGACAAGGAATCCCTGACCACTGCATAAACATTTGTATGTTAGCTAACACAGAACAGCCATTCCATCCATAGTATCTCCTGCACCTCCCGAAACTTCATTAGATTCAAAAACACACTGCTGCTTAAGCTCTTCTTCCCCCCATCCCCACCTTCACATATTACTTGTATTTGATTGAAAACCCTTTGGAGCATGGACTATGGGCTTGTCTACGCTTAAAATGCTGCAGTGGCGCAGCTTCACTGAAGACACTTCCTATGCTGACAGGAGGGGTTTTTCCGTTGGTGTAGCTAATCCACTTGCCCAAGAGACGGTAGCTAGGTTTATGGGAAAATTCTCCTGTTGACCTAGTGCTGTATGCAGAGAGGGAGGGGTTAGGTCAGTTTATTGCATCGCTCATGGGTGTGGATTTTTCACACCCCTGACCACCATAGCTATACCAACCTAATTTCCTAGTGTAGACCAGATCTATGTGTTTGTAAAGCACCTAGAATGATGGGCCTCTAACTACAAGCCCAGTATAACTATTTAGTAATAGTAAACTTCCCAGAGTCTTAAGCACTGGGAACAAACATCTGATAACTTTGTTAATGTTTCTTCCAATAAAACAAGTTACAGTTCTCACACCAGTGTCAGCTACCTCAGAGTGCTTGGTAGTTGCTGGCTGTATAGTTCCTACAATACCAGTATTGCTTTGTTTTTGAAGTACTTTGTATGCATTACTTATGAAAGGAGGAGACCAAAGAGAGAGAATCCTCACTCAGTTTTCCCATTCTGCACTTATTGTGACTAGGTGTTTGCCTTAACTGGGATTTGTTTGCCTTGGGTATTTGTTCAGAATCTTAATGTTGCTTAAAACTACTTTAAAAATAAGAGAGAGAGAATTATTGTTGAATGGTTTTAATGTAATTCCGATACTTACAATGAACTGTCCAGAAGCTTGAATATGTTAACCCTTTGGTTTCATCCATTTTGAGGTCAGAAGGGACCATTGGCTCATCTAGTCTGACCTCCTGTATAACACAGGACAGAGAATTTCACCTACATACTTCAGTGTGGAGCCCAATAGTTTTGCTTAAGGCTTATGGGCGCACATATGAATATGTGAGATTGATATTGCCTGGAAAATTTCCTTACTGAGTTAAGAGGTGCAGTTTTCCTCTCCGGTATAACACATACTGATAAGCTCTTCAGGAAAGGGACCATATCTTCCTCTATCTTGTCACATCTACACAGTGGTGAAATTTTGCATTTAAGACATGAAATCAGGGCCCCAATCTTGATCAGGGCCAATGGACACTGCTCTAATAAAATACTAATTTATCAGATGACATTCAATACTATGCTAGAGACATTGAGAAAGGTGAACTTGTGAATGCCTTTTTGTGGTAGGACCAAGAGATTGAATTATAGAGTTTTAAATCTGCACTTCTGGAATAGGTGTCTGAGAGAGAAGCTAGTGTGCCTTTTCTGGGATTGAGGACAAGCACATTTGAAATCATAATTTTATCAGAGTGTCTTTGTAAAAATGACACTATAGGTTTCCTTGTTTGTCTAAATAATTTCTATATTAAATGTACTCAGTTTAAAAATACAAATAAATGTAATGGTCAGCCTGCACACTGAGCCTGTGCTCTGAATGTCAAGCTGGGTGCTTTTCTTCTCATGCAATATCACCATTAATAAAGGCTCTGCAGGGCAGATTGGGCTCAAAATTATTTATGCAGCTTTGGGTTTAGACTGTGCCCTCAGCAATGTATGTGCAACTCCACCAGTTACAATGGGTATGCTCATGGTAAGTGTCTGAAATTTAGTAGACCATGATGATGCAGAAAAAGGAGTATAATCCAGTTTCTTCTTCTTCTTCCCTTTTTTTTTTTTTTTTTTTTTTAGTTTTGTCTCTGAATAATCATACTGGACATATCTTTTGTGTAAAAAGGTGTTTGCATAAATATCTCTTCGGTACCGCCTGTAAGACTATTCTGTGATGCCGAAGAATAAATTGAACGTTAGGTTTGCAGGACTGATTCCAAGGACTAGTGAATGGGTTGCAATATACAGTCAGTGCTGGAAAAAAGTCTTGTTTATGCAATGTCCGATTTGGCTATATATGAAACAATGTACTATAATATGGATAGCCTTGGTTCTTTGCGAAGACCTAGGTAATACATTCAGTATTCATCTTACATTCCTGTCAAAAGTTATCTTAATTCAGCCAACCTGGTGCTTTTCACCATGTTCCAGTGCAAATGATGTTTGTGATGAAGCTGGACAAACTATAGGAATTTTCTGTGATTTTGGAGGGGGGCGGGCAAAAATGTGTTTTTGTTTTTCCCCTCAAAGATTCAAATTTTGGCGTTTTCAGTCAGTCCTGTTTTGTTGTTGAAACATTCAAATTTGTGACAAGCATCCCAACTTGAGTATCAAAATTTGGGCTAACTGGCCTTAGGTTACCAAATGTTTTAGAAAGGGACAATGTGGCTGAAGGTCTGTCATGAGATCTAGATTCTATTTCCAGTTCAATCACAGATTTCCACTTAGTGCTTGGCCAGTTTACTAATGTCTATTTTAGTTAATCTTACCTTTTTAAAATAGGGATAATAATCAATACCTCCATAGGGATACTTTGAATCTTAATTGATTAATGTTAGTAAAGCACAGATAAGGCCTAAGGCCCTCTAGCAGTGGAAAGCATTCTCATTTAAGGTGTCTGGTTGAATAGCCCTGTTGTGATAGGTGTTTTTGGTTCCTTGACTTCTGACTCTGTGGGGTCAAATTGAAGTCCATTCAACCAGACTTCAGACAGTAATGATAGATATTCTTAGATTATATTGAGTTCAGATCTTCAGAGCAGTTTCCTGCAGTTCAGAATACGCTTTTGCAAAATATACTTACCACTTCTCTATCACTTGAAGGATCACTCAATTGCCTGTTACAACAGCTGTTTTCTAGAATTCTATCTATGAAATACCTTCTATACAGGGATATTTCTATATTCATCGCACCCACAGGACGCATACAGTTGCAATGCTGATTGTTTGCCAAGGAGAAGATAATATGCCTCTTTCCAGTTGCTATCTTAGCTTGTATCTTATTGGTAGCTCTGATGCCACTGTCATTTCATTTAGTGGAAAGGCAAGGTGACTGCAGAACTGCCTGAAAGTAATATGAACTTTCTGCTGCTCTTTCCATATAATAAGGAACTCACTTAATCCTCACACTAAGGAGTTTTAATAAAATCTTTTATTCAAATTGCCTCTATTCACTAATGAAATATTTTGAGTATGTATTTAAATGTAATAACTTATAATTGAAAAACAAATTTATCAAAACTGGCTTGTTTTTATACTCAAGTGCTTAACAATGTAGGGTGTTTCTTTTCTCTCCCCCCCACTCCCACCCCCCAGAATCTAGACCAAAGCAACTGCTTGTATATATTAATCCATATGGAGGAAAACGGCAAGGGAAGAGGATCTATGAACAAAAAGTGGCTCCATTGTTTAGTCTAGCTTCCATCTCCACTGATGTCATTAGTGAGTAATAATATTCTACTTCAATCTCTCATTAAATATAAAATGAAATTCTTTAAAGCAACTCTTCCCTACAGCTTAAGAAAATGTCTTTTTAGAACTCTACTTTCTGCATTAATAAGTGTATGAAATGGAGTAATAACTGATTTCTAGCTAATGTAGCTATAGCCCTGCAATTCACAAATGAGGGTGATGTAGCAATGCACCGTTTATTTCAGTACACTGGTGACCATTTTGTAGGTAGTGATGCATCCAAGCTATTTAAGCTCTTAATTTATAAAACAGAGATCCTGCTTTTTCCACTTAAAATAAATAAATAAAACTTGCCATTTAAAACGGCATAGGTTGTTACCGTGATGAAATAATGTGACTCACAGTGAAAGATACGTGTATGTGACACTTAAATTTACATTTAATTTTTTGTTTTGTAAACAAAGAATTTTCTTCCTATGTAGTACATGCATTTCTCAGTTGTTTCCTTGTTGTAAAATCCATTGAAATGAAAATTTTTGGTAAGCCGAGACATTGTAATGGTTTTGTTTTCTGCTTGTATGCAATGTAGTTGTAGCTGTGTTGGTCTCAGGATGTTAGAGAGACAGGGTGGGTGAGGGAATATCTTTTATTGGACCTCTCACCAACAGAAGTTGGTCCAATAAAAGGTATTTCCTCATCCACCTTGTCTCTTGTTTTCTACTTGACAGCCACATTCATTTGTTTATGGAACTTATGAAACATTACTTGATAAGTTTATGAAACTTAGCTTAATAGGAAGGCTTGAGTGAATAAGTATGTGTTTGTCTTTCTCCATAGTAACTGAACATGCTAACCATGCTAAGGATAACTTATTTGAAGTTAATATATACAAGTATGATGGGTAAGTGATTTCATTCACATTAGCTTACATGTTTATTTTTCCTGGAATGTGTAGCTTAATTTCTGGAGAAGAGAATATTGTAACAAGATAGTTTATGGTAATGTGATAACTTTTGATGATGATATTGTAATCAACAGCATTTCAAAACAGGCGTGCTCTTTGGGTCTGCTGCATCTGAATTTGGATTTATTCCCAAACGCAAAAATGGACTGTTTCAGGGGAGTCTAGTTAACCCCCTGAATCAATATTCTTCTTTTGAGTGGTAGTCCCAGTTGTATTCCACAGTGGGATTACGCATGTGCACCCAAAGCCAGATAATTTGAAATTAGTGTCTGTCGGTCCATGCATGTGCTCTGGCTCACTTTATGCCGCCAACCGAGGCGATAAAGGGTGGGGTGGACTGACCTCCTCTGCACTTCCTTCTCACTGTCGTATGGTCCAGGTCAGAATCCTTCGTGTCCACAACCTCTCATCTTAGACTATATCCTGTCTTTGAAGACGTCGGGTCTATCCATCAGCTCCTTATGAGTTCACTTAGCAGTGGTCAGTCCATACCATCTACCTGCTCCGGGCTACTTGATTATCACACATCCTCTAATCAATAGATTCTGGAAAGACTTAATAAGGACCTTCCTGCCTACTCAGAAGATTTTGCCCCAATGGGACCTGAATCTCATTCCTTTAGTACTGACAAGGCCCCCCCACTTTGAGCCTTTAGCTACTTGTTCCATGTCCCTCCTTTCCATGAAGGTTGCCTTTCTCATAGCTGTCATGTCACTGAGAAGGGTTGGCGAACTGGGAGCAATGATGGCAGACCCTCCATGCACTGTGTTCCATAAACATCAGGTTTTTTTACATCTACTCCCCAAATTCATCCCTGAAGTAGTTTTGGAATTTCACTTTAACCAGTCCATTCACTTACCTGTGTTTATCCTAAAACTGCAAGCTTCTGTAGAAGAATGACGACTCCACTTCCTCACTTTTTGACAAGCCTTGGCCTTTTATCTGCAGAGAACAAAACCAATCAGGAAATCCCCAAGACTGTTTGTCGCCATAGCAGAGAGAGTTAGAGAGCATGCCATGCCATCTCCACCAAGAGAATCTCCAAATGGATAGCTGGCTACATTCTGCTCTGCCATCAACTCTTGAACCCCACCTCCCCAGGGGTAAGAGCTCATTCTGCTAGAGCACAAGCAACAACTAAAGTGTCTCTTCAGGACATACCCTTCCTGGACATCTGAAAAGCGGCCACGTGGAGTTCCATTTACATGTTTGCAAGGCATTATGCCCTGTTGCAAGACTCTGCTGCTGATGCCTCCTTTGGGATGGCGGATCTCTGCTCAACCCTACTGTCCACACCCTCCTCTTCCTTAGGTAATGCTTGTCAGTCAACTACAGTGGAATACAATAGGGGCCATCACTCGAAGAAGAAGTGGTGGTTAGTTACATGTAACTGAAGATTCTTTGAGATGTATGGTCTCTAGCTGTATTCCACTACCAGTCCTCCTTTCCCTTTGCTTCGGGTCTTCTATTATTTGCGGTGGAAAAGGAACTGGAGAGGTGGTCAGTCCGCCTTGTTCTTTATCAACTGAGTCGGAGGCATGAGGTGTGAGCATGCGCAGACTAATGGATGCTACTTTCAAATTCTCTGGCTCCGGACACATGGTGCACATGCGTAAATCCGCAGTGGAATACAGATAGGAACCACACATCTCGAAGAACCTCCAGTTACAGGTAAGTAACCCCCTCTTACACTTACATGAACTTTATATGCTAAGTTAGTCTATAGCTTTATGTACCAAATAAACATACTAAAACACTTAAATTAAGGCCCCAACTCAATTAGCACATGCTTAAGTTTTTTGTGAATGACGGCCTAAAACCAGATACATTCATCAGCACGTTTCAGCAGAGTTCAACCACAATATTATACTTCATTCCAAATTTCTATACTTTGTTTTAAAAGCTAAAACGTTAAAAAGTCTGGCAGTGAAGAATTACAGGATCCAGTCACTTTTTCCCCATTGCCATGTAATCCTTTACCAGTAGGTACACCTCACTTGATTTAGCCACCACTCCATTTCAGTTTTGCCCCCTGACTTGTTCTGTAGTTGGGAATTATGCTTTTGGATGTATACCGGTGGCCTAAATTCCCTCTATGCTGCGCAGCCACGCAGCTGCCTGTTAAGCACTGCGCAGGCGCTCAGGGCTGCGGCGGGGAGAGATGCCTCTCCCCAAGCCCTGGACCTGCTGCGGCTCCCCTCCTCTGGCCCCGACCCAGCCCAGCCCCGGACCTGCTGGGACCAGGGGACAGGTGCCCAGACCCAGCCCGACCCGGATCTGCCATGGTTGGGGGAGAGGCACCTCTCCTCCTCAGCCCAGGTGCTGCTCTGGGGTGAGAGAGAGCTTGGGGGAGTCCTCTCTTCCCACCGTAGCCCCACGGAGCCCCACTGCACCTGAAACCCCTCACCTCCCTCCCCCCCCGTATCCCAACCCTCTGCCCCAGCCCTGAACCTCTCATCCCCGGCCCCACCCCAGAGCCCGCACCCCCAGTCGGAGCCCTCGGCCCCACCCCACCACATAAAATTTATGTGCACCAATATGAAGTGATGTGTCACATATCGCCTCCATATTGGTACACATAACAAAATTGATTCTGCACATGGGTGGGAAAAATTAGAGGGACACTGCTGTTGAATTTGTATTAAATGTATAGAATTCAAAAGGGATGATATTCAATTATATTAGAGTTCTATGTTTTCTTATAGTGTGGTGTGTTGGGGAAACGAAAATATATTTTTAAATAGAATTGGAGTGTTTGATCTGTTTGGTGGTATGAAATGTGGATTATTTGATATTATAGTTTAATGGAAATGTATTCAGACCATGCAAGAACATTGAAAAGAACATTAATATTGAATATTGGCAGTACTCCACTGAAACTTGTCCTTATGTTGCTCTTCAAAAAAATGCTGCTGTTTTTGAATTGCCCAGTTTGGCTTTTTAAATGGGCACTAAAAGTTCCTCTTCAAGTGGATGCAGATGTGCATTCCAGACACTTTTGCTTAGCAGTAGCTGTAGAGAGGAGGCGTTAACGCCTTATGGTTATGGCCACTTCCCTGGCTATGTGAGGCGGCGCCACCCTGACCCCCCTCAGTTCCTTCTCACCGCCTGCGGCTGGACTCGGAGCTCTGTGTGGTTGTAGTCTCACATTTAGTCTTAGCCTAGTTTACTGTATGTATTTAGTTAGTAGTCAGTAGATAGTGTTCCCAGCGATTCCCTCACCGGGGTTTAAACATTGTCCTTTGTGTGGAGGGGTGATCCCCCAATAGTTAGTTCCACACATAGGCCCAACTTGAGTGTTGTTCAATCACACATAGGCCCAACTTGAAGAGTGTTGTTCAATCTGTAGATCATTCAAGAAGTGGACTCAGGTGGCACGGGACCTTCGCCTCATGCAGCACCTACTAGTACAGGCCAGGCAGCCTGATCCGGTACTGAGGCCCTCCTCGGGCCGAAGATCGCCCTTGGGCTTGAAGAGCGGTGCCGCTTCTCATTCCGGGACAAGCGCCTCTCCAAAGAGTCAGAGGAGCTGTTTTGTTGTTACCCCTGAGGACGAGGTCTCATAAGACCAATCAATCATAACTGTCCCAGGTCATGGGGCAGCTCCTCTGCCTCCCCCAGGAAAAGCATGGACCAGACTGGCACTGGTTCTGGTGCACAGAATGGGCATGGGTACTTCTGACCCTTCCCCGGTATTAAGTGAGAAGGGCAGAAACCCTGTACCATCGACTCTGGTTCAGACTCCGGGTATCCGTTGAGTCCAGTACTGACGAGGGAGATGCTGGTACCAACTATGTCCATGTCGTCGGCATATAAGACAGCCACAGACTCCTCTTCCTTTTGGTCCAGACCTCCCTGTTGGTCTAGGACTTTCCCAGGGCTGCGCCAAGTATAGCCCCTCTGATGGAGTGAACTGCTGAACACTGTCTGTTGGCAGGCATCCAGACGCTCCCCTCCCCATTGTGAGGATGGAGCTGGTACCGGAATCGGTACAGGGGACCTCTTCGGGACTGTCTTCCTGTCTTCGGCCCCGCTGCATTCAACACCGCAGATTCTCCCTTGGCGGCTTTCACCACCCTTGATGTCGATTCACTCTGGTACCGCTGTTTGCACTTTGACCTATAGGCGCTGACTTTTGTTTTTGCTGGTGGATGCTTTTGAAGAGGTGTGTTTGGGGAGTGGAAGGGGGCACTCTGCCAGTTTTGGGGAGAGGTTATTTTTCAGCATATTTGTACACTTCTTTCATATTCTAGTTATTGAATGTGTCTATCATTGATATCTTTACTATTTTAATAATTAAATTCTTATGAACTACATAAATACGTTATTATGAATTACAGTATATTAAAATCATTGCGATCACCTACAAACTGTCTTACTAACGTCCCAGTTTAAAGACATTATGTCTCACTGTAGCTTTCTGTATGAAACTGTCAGTAATCTTATTTACTTCTAGTTCCCTGGTATTGTCTTGATGCGCGTTAAGGACAGCTACATTATTCAGTTGCGGCTGTCCCATTGATGACTGGAGATAATTTTTAAATCTTCTGAAGCTGGAGAATGAGTTCAGGATGATACAGGCATGGTGACAAGGATTCTTATAAATTTGCAGTACGCTGGAAACATAATGCTTCCAGAGTACTGCAAATGACTCCAAGATCTCTCTCTTGATGGGTAACAGCTAATTTAGACACCATCATTTTGTATGTATAGTTGGGATTAAGTTTTGCCATGTGCACTACTTTTCATTTAAAATGGAATTTCATCTGCCATTTTGTTGCCAAGTCACCTAGTTTTATGTGACCCCTTTCTAACTCTTTGCAGTCTGCTTTGGACTTAATGATCTTAAGTAATTTTGTATCATCTGCAAACTTTACCACCTCACTGTTTACCCCTTTTTGCAGATTATTTATGAATATGTTGAGCAGCACTGGGCCCAATATAAGCCCCTGTAGGACACCACTATTTACTTTTCTCCATTCTGAAAATACACCATTTATTCCTGCCCTTTGTTTCCTATCTTTTAACTGGAGTGCCTGATAATGCTTTCAGGGTCATCTGAAGATCCTTAATTTAATTTAATGATAAGTCTTTTGTTATCTTAATCACCTTGCCTCTGTTTATAAACTCCCTTCCCCAAGAGCAGAAGTTGAAGCAGCACAGGACTCATCACATTCCACACTCAAACTCTGGCTCCTGGGTGCTGAGTATCCACTATTTTTTTTTCTGCGGGTGCTTGAGCCCCGGAGCACCCATGGAATCGGTGCCTATGTTTGGACCGACACTACCTCTGCCATCAGCATGCTCAGTACTGCGATGTCAGGAGTGCCAATTTCTGCCACGTTCTAGGCGATGGATGAATCAGACCACCGATTGGCTCCCTTTGACGTTGCTCCGCCAATGTTGCAGAGATCCCGGGGCTCTGAGTCAGAGTCGGAGTCGTCATCCTCCCACTCCCCATCACCTGATTGACTTGGGGGGCTGCCAATGGACTGGTATGGCTCCCAGGGTTGGCGTGTGCCCTGTGGCCAGGATGGAGGTCCTTGTCTCAGCCCCCTATTGGCCACCAGTGCCCTACCTGTGTCAGTTGCCTTGGACTCAGTGGAATGCTCCTCGTTCACAGAGATCCTGTTCTTCATCCCATTCAAAGCCAAAGTCACCTACCAGGTTGACAATGGGGGCTTTGGATCAACCACTAGCCTGGGCATTAGCAGTCTTCTTCCACATGGAGATTGAGTCCTCCCTCCCTTAGTCCTTATTGCCAGATGATGCCGAGCTGCCAGGTTCATCTTCTCCTTCTCCAGAGGATTTTAAGGTGTACAAGGACCCTTTTAGACTGTGTAGCCGCATCCTTGGGCATCCATGTAGAGTTCCTCCAAGAAAACAGGCACAAACTGGTGGACATTTTGCAGCCCACCATCCCCAGGAGAATGACCCTCCCAATCAATCATGCACTCCTTGAGTCAGCAAGAGCCCTGTGGAATACACTGGTCTCGGTACTGCTGGTGGTCAAACACATGGAAAAATGCTACTTGGTTTCCATGCAGAGATTTGAGGGGCTCTATTCCCACGTGGCCCCAAATTCCTTGATCATAATGGCCATAAACAGGGCCCAGCAGGGTAGGTTCAAGTCTACCCCCAAGGACAGAGACTCCAAGCTGTTGGACCTTATGGCAGGATGATCTATACCTCATTAACCTTACAGGCGAGGATAGAAAATCAACAAGCTTTGCTGGCCAAGTATGTTTTCCTCAGTTGGTCAGCCATGGCTAAATTCGAGAATCAGTTGCCTGAGGCCTCATGTGAGGAGTACAGGGCATTTGTTGTGGAAAGTTGCTTGGTGGCTAAAACATTCCCACCGTCCGCTCTTGACATTGCCGATACCTCAGCCAGGGCAATGGCCTCGGTAGTAACTATTATGCAGGCTTCCTGGTTGCAAAACTCTGGGCTCACTCTGGATGTCCAGCAAGCCATGAAGGACTTGCCCTTTGATGGCCGAGTCTTGTTCTCAAACAAGATCGATGCGTGCGTCTGAGCCTGTAGGGCCACAAGTCCGCTTGCACTCAGGTGGTCCAATGCATCAGGTTCCGCCTTCGCCCTCTTCAGATGTGGCTTAGGATGGTTTATTGCCCTGCTCCCCATTCTCTGGATAGGCTGGTTCACCTTCCTCCGCTAGTCCTGTATTCTTTGCTCTGGTGGGAATCCCTATGCAATGTGTGCCAAGGAGTCACCTTAGCTTGGCCCTCTCTGACCGAGTCAGTGGTTACCGATGGTTCCCTTCTGGTTTGGGGGGACACATCTGGACTTGTTGAGGGTGCAGGGCCTGTAATCGGAACAAGAAGCCTCACTTCATAGCAACATGTTGGAACTTCAGGCCCTCCACAATTCATGTCCTGCCTTCTGAGACCACATCAGACACTCAGTGATTCATGTACTCACTGACAATACCACCGCAATGTACTATGTGAACAAGCAGAGGGTATGAGGGGGCACATTCCAGGTTATTCTGTCTGAAGGTGATCAACCCGTGGCAATTTTGCATTGAAGAAGACATCATTTGGGTAGCAGTCCATTTGTTGGAGATGCAAAATCATCTCGTGAACCATCTCAGCAAGGTTTTTTCCCCGAGCCACAAGTGGTCCCTGAAGGAGAGTGTTCTCCAGGTCATCTTTGCAACATAAGGCATCCCTGCGATCAAGCTGTTTGCAATGAGAGAAAACAGAAGTGTTGACTATTCTGCTCTTGAGTGGGCCTTAGTTAGGGCTCCCTTTCTGACACCTGCTGCTGCAGCTGACCGTCAACTCTTCTGTACACCTTTCCACCTGTTCTGGTCATTCCGAAGCTCATAGTGGATCAGACCAAGCTCATCCTCATGCCAACATGGCCAAGAGAGTGCTGGTTCTCAGATCTTTTTGCTCTGTCAGTTCAACCTCCCAGGATGGCAGACTCTTCTCCATCCTGACATGCTCACTTAGAACCAGATCCATCCTGCAATCAGCTCCTGAACCTCATGGTGTGGCTGTTGCATGGGTAAATGAAAAGGAAGAGCAGTGCTTGGAGGCTGTCCAACAAGTCCTATTCAACAGTGGGAAGTCCTCCACTAGGATGGCCTACTTAGTGAAATGGAACAGGTTCTCGCTGTGGCCCTTGGTCCGTGGGACCCACCTGACAGAGGCCTCCATCCAGTACATCTTGGAATACCTGTTACATCTTCAGAAATCGGGCCTTGTGTTCAGTTCACCGAGAGAGCATTTGGCAGCAATATCAGTATTCTATCCCCCAATTCAAGGGAAGTCAGGTTTTTTTTCTAATACTGTGGTGACGAGATTTCTAAAGGGGCTTGTCCACTTACATCCTCTGGTCTGAGAACCTGTCCATTGTGGGACCTAAACACAGTTCTGGTGGCTCTGATGGGCCCTCTGTTCAAGCCCCTTGCATCCTCTCCTGTCCTGTCTCATAGAACTTAAGATCAGAAGGGACTATTATGATCATCTAGTCTGACCTCCTGCATGATGCAGGCCACAAGAGTTGACCCACCCACAAAAACCACATTTCTTATAGCCATCCCTTTGGCAAGAAGGGTGTGCGAGTTGCAGGCCCTCATGGCCAAGTCGCTTTTCACACAATTCTCCAAGGAGAAGGTAACCCTGCGACCACACCCAAAGTTTTTATCCAAGGTGGTCTCTGTTTCTTTTGAATTTACCTGTGTTTTTCCCTAAGCTGCAGTCTTCCCCAGAAGATCAGCACCTCCATATTCGATATCAGGCAATGTCTAGCCTTTTATCTAGACAGGACTAACTGTTGCATGTTTTACCTTACCTGTTCGTGTCATATGCGTACCACATGAAGGGACAAGCGATCTCTGCACAGGACATCTCTAGATCGATAACATCCTGTATCAAGGCTGCATGAGAGATACCTTTCACTGCACGTCTTCAGCAGATACGGGCTCACTCCACGAGTGCACAAGCGATGTTGATAGTGACATTTCCATACTGGACGTTTGCAGGGAAGCCACATGGTTGTCCATACATACATTTATGGATCATTATGCTATTACTGCATCTTCCAGACTGGATGCAGGTCTTGGAAGGGCAGTCCTGTGATCCCTATTGCAGTAGACTTCGAGCTCCACCTCCGGTTTGGTGTACTGTTCACGAGTCACCTAAGTGGAATACTCATCTGCATCTACTTGAAGAAGAAACGGTTACTTCTGTAACTGTGGTTCTTTGAGATGTGATGCAGACATGCATTTCCTGACTCACCCTCCATCCCCTCTTCCTTGGAGTCTCATTTCATGGGTTTTCAGTGTGAAGGAATTGGGGGGAGGGAATCAGGGTGGCGCTGCCTCATATACCGGGGGAAGGCACACGCACTGCCTCTTTACGGGTACTGATAGGCAAAAGTCTTTGGCTCTGACACACTGGGTGTGCACACACCTAAGTGGAATACATGTCTGCATCACATCTCGAAGAACCACAGTTACAGTAAGTAACCATTTCTAGTCTCCTTCCCTCCCCCCCCCCCATTTTTATTGAATATAACAGCATTATAATTTTAAAATGACCCAAACACTACAGTGAAAGTTACCATACAGAGGATCTGACTACCAATCATTAACTTTTACACACAAAATTAAATACAAATGATACAAAAGGTAATAAAAATAGAGGAGACTGAGGGAAAGAAACAATATAGAGAAGAAAGGGAGGAGGGAAGGAGTCGTCATAACATGACTCACCAACGTATTCCACTATTTCTATAAAATCTACCCATATGTCAATGAACTTATCATCATTTTTATTATGGTTGGAGATCCTTTCCATCACTGCCATATCGGTATGACAATCATTGGACTGGATTTTGATTTCCAGTACTAAAGAACATAGTCTTTTAGCCAAAAGTTGTTATATCACAAACTTTTAGCCTTTTAAATTCTATATCTAGAAAAGGAAAGCATTAAGGAAGATAGTTAAAATACAAATCCTCAATCCCTTAGGCACTTTTGAAAATTTTCCCTGTAAAGTTTAACATGGATAAAAGACTCTGCTTTTCCTGTCTCTCTCTTCCACTTCAACATCCCACGTTAGTGTGAGCTATATGCATCCTATCACAAGCACGATATATTTTTAAACTCTACTACTACTACCAGTCATCACTCCATCAGAATACTAATATATTTCTTTTGAGGCAGCCCAGAAAAATAAAACAAAACCTGGACTTTCTAGGCAAAGCCATTTTGGAGAGATGAACCAAAATATTGAATAATTTTTGTGATGGCAACAGGAAAAAAATTTCAACACCACAAATTTTTAAACTCCTTTTTGATGTCCCAGAAAAATTCTACTCTAGGATAAAATGAGGCCTGTTAAGTTTAGGGGAATTGTGTTTTTTGGAGAAGTTATGGAGTGGATGTTTGAAAATAGGTTTCAAATAGCTCCAAAATAAAGAAGTGAATTTACAGGTGGGTTGAAGTGCTGTTTTCATGTTTGTAAGCCAGTTGTGGGGATACACCTATACACCTGTATAAAGGGAAACTGACCCTCTGAAAATGTAGTCTAGTATATGTTGTAAATAACACCCAGCAATCCTCATAGTGAGTTCACACCCTCCCTAAAAACATGAGGGAGTAGCAGTGACCAAATATAGTAGCTCCTAATGCAGCATAAGACCTATCCTTATAGAAAATCACTCCCAATATTTTGTTTAAAGTCTTCCTTAAGAAAGAGCCAGATATCCCTGTGTGTAGTCTTTATTATTCCTGAATATCTCATTTGATCTCTCTAACTTGATAGAACATTAGATTTTTAATTGGAACTTCTTTGATCTGGCTGAGAGAAAAATCTGAACTGTCTGTCTAAAAGAAACAAGATTAAAAAAAAGGCAAAAATAGTTGTCTTACAGTAATTCAGTAGATAATTCAGATACAGTGAAGGTCTGATCTTTAGAAGAAAGTGTGACAGTTATCAAGCTGACTGCACTTCTGACCCTTTCTGGTTCCCACAGCATACATGACTGTCACAAATATTTGTTTAGCTATTTCACATTTTCTCCAGTTAGGTTTGAAAGGATTTTTTTCTATCTATGTCTAAGATATCTACTCATTAGATACTTCAGCATAAAAATTGTCAGTGCTACCACTTCTCTCCATAATAGCCGGGCCCCAGGATGCCAATTCATAAGAATTTAGTTAAAACGAGCAATAGCTCTAGATGGAAACTCTTCACTAAAGCACAATTTTTTGTACGTTGATGTTCTGGTAGTCACTTCCAGTTTGAGTCAAAGTAATATACCAGGAATTTCTTGGTCTCTATTATATTGGCCATGGGGATTATCCTCAGAAGGGATAGGCATCTGTTTCATCCTGGCAATATTGAATTTGTACTTGCTGTTAGTTGAGAGCGGGATAATATCTTTATATCAGTCCTACATTAATTCCAAACCAATTCTACAGCGCTATAGATCCAATCTAGAGTTGGGGCAGGAATTTGTCAAGGATCTGATTTGGGTATAGAATATACTTAAGGAGGTGAGAAACTGTCAACTGCCTTCTCTGTTGAGGTATAATGTAGCTCAATAATATACAACTGAGAAACTGTATCTTTTACTTTTAAAACAAGGTGTTTGGCATAGAGAGCAAGTATTGAGCAGAAGCTAACATATATTTTAGGACTGTGACTCCAGTACTGGAGCAAAAATAGGGTTCTCTCAAAGGATAAATGTCACTTTTGAATTGTCTACATAGGAGTTTCTCTTAACTGCTTATTTTTCTACTCTGTGCCAAGAGTTTGATCAGTTTGACAGTGCAGCAGTTCAGTGATGACAGAATTGAAATATTTGAGTGATCAACAAATAACATGAAAAAGTATATTAGTATAATAGCCTATATGCGTTGAATGATGGTTAGGACAAATTCTATTCTGATCTGTACTGTGAGTGCCTATTCCCCATACTGGTCTGTTTCATACAGATGGTGCAGAATGTGCAATAGGAGTATTCTGCATGAGAAATGGGTGCAAAATAGAAATAGGTGCTGCACATCAGATCACACACTGAACAAACTAGAGAGTAATTGTACTAATCTACTTGTTTTCATATATTACTTTCTAATGCTTGTATGTGTATGTTGGGGACTTAGTACACAATTTTCTGAAGGTTTGGCTAGGCTCATTGTCGTAGTGCATCCCATTGGAAGATTTTTTTTTTAATTAACTCTGTGCCCTTTTAAGATTTTTAAGGGAGTGCATTTTGTTAATATTTATGCACAGACCAGATATTATTTACCATCATGTAATGCTTTGTTTCTGGTGCTACTCTTGGTTACAGACTTTGAGGCTATCCGTCCTGAGCTTTAACTATACTTGCTACTCCAGCTAAACTGGATTAATTTTGCAAAACAAACCCTTGCTTCTGAAGACATGTAAAACTACTTGTTGTCAGATTGTAGAATTGTAATCTTGATATATCCAACTCTTTTATGCTTTCGTGTAACAAGACAATTTAAGATTTCAGGATTCAGCCACTTTAGGAAGGATTAAGTCACTTTAGTTAGTATGTAAGCTTTTGTACTTTTGAGACTTGAGCCTCCAATTGTCTACCATTTTATAAACATATACTGTAAGGTTTTAAAATGTATAAATGTTCAGTTCAGGATTCAAAGTATGTCTTTTGATAGTAATTGTGTGTGATGTAGCATATTAAGTAAAGTTGATAAAATTAATAGAAAAAAAACAGATTAAATGGAATTATATTGCATATTAAAAGAATACAAATATCATACTTTTATCTGAAACTGCATATGTTAACTTACAAATTATTTATAAACATAGCAACTAAAAAAGAGGGGAGGAATTTTTACTTTGTTTAATTTTGTATTTGAGGGCTCTTTGTGTACAGTCTGTTTCAGTGTTTTACTTGTATAGTTAGTTTCCACTAATGTTTGTGTCTGTGTTCACAAAGCAACAGGGGAAAGAAAAAGCACATTTAAAAAACAGGAGAAAATTGTTGTAAAGTTACAAAATGAGGCAGGGGGACTCCTGTAGTTCCTGCAGCTATCTTGGTTTTTTTGTTTGTTTTAAATATAATGTTTTAAGTTGACTGTGTCCCTTTTTTTATAAATCATAAAGGTGAATAGGGAGAACAAAGTGATGACCGTAAGTGGTGTCTGCGCTAATTGGAACATTTAATGTGTTTATTGACTGTTAGCATTCTAACTTGTGTTTTCTGGCAGTATTGTTTGTGTTGGTGGGGACGGAATGTTCAGTGAAGTGATGCATGGTCTAATTGGAAGAATACAGAAGGATTCTGGCATAGATCAAAATAATCCCAAAGCACCGTTAGTCCAGTGCAATATAAGGATTGGCATAATCCCTGCTGGTAAGAACAAAAAAGGGTTAACTTTCAGTTTACTTTATTTATTAATGTAGTAACTTTCTGTAGTTAGGCCTGCCTGTAGAATATAATATGAACAGTAATGCTCCCTAAAGCTATTGGTGGACCAGCATAAATAGTGATGGCTGCAATGTCTTGTTTGTGGGAGAGGGAATTTACATGAAGGGGAGGAAGCAAAAATTAAAGTATATGATAAAATTATTATTATATAACTGCTTTCTTGTTTAGTGTTCTGGGGCTTACATATGCTAATACAAATGTTATAAAAAAGGACTGGTGAGGGAAAATTTATAAATTTGCACTAACAAACACTAACTGAAATCATTATTGGTTGAAACCCACTGAATAGAGGCTATACACTTTATTCTGTACAGTGAAAGGATCCCAATATTCTATATCTGTTTTCATCATTGGCCAACTGTGCAAGTGTTGAAATCCCTTTTGTAGGATAGAAACACAGCCTCTCCTTCTCTCTCAATGCTTCTGTCACAAGAAGCATAGAACCATTGGGGAGCTGGTCCACAGATTCCAGAGACAGGTCCATATTATGTTGTTCTTGATGCTCTGTAGTCACAAGGCCTGCAGAAGCCCTGCTGCTAGCTTCCTTCCGTATCTCAGTGAGGTGCTGGTCCATTCCAATTCACTATGATAGCCACCCTTTTTGGGCTAATTCTGACCACTGCTAGTGAGAAGCATTTTTCAAAACTTTTCCCTAAGTGAAGTCCTTTGACAAAGTAGATTTAACTGCAAAAACTAATCTAAAGAGCGTCTTTGGCACTTGAAAATTAATGACCCATATAGCCAAAAAAGGAGATCCCTAAGGCTCCATTCAAAATGTGGTCTGGGCTAGAGGGAGGGCTCCCTCTTCCAATACTGGAGTTAATAGTAATAATACTCAGAGGTGTCTCCAGAACTACAGATGAGTGTGGGCATACAATTGTTCAGGTAAGGCACAGAATTATTCTGGGTTGACAGTCACATGACTGCCTTCGAGTAAATGACTAGAATTTGAAATTAGTAGTGATAAGAGACAAAACACTGAGTGTGCTGATGATAAATAATGAAAAATTCTGAAATTTAGTATTTTTAGTGAACATAAATATTAAATTTCCCCATTTACTATTTTAATTGTTAAATGTACCCAACTCTCACTCCTGTTCATTTAGTCTTATAGTCAGTAAAACAAAGGTACTGTATATCAGATGTGCTTTATATAAATCACTATGCTGAGAGATTTGCATGTGCTTCTCCCATTAATATTAATGAAGAAACACACTTGAATCCAATCCATTTGCAACTCAATTAAACCTATAGGAACAAAATCAGAATTTCTTTCTCACTTAACTCTTTTTGCTTGGGCAAAATTTTCATTGACTTCAGTAAAGGTTTTTTTGTCTGAGTAAAGTGTTCTGGGTTTGACACATGCTCATCTGAAAACATTCATCTATTTATGGTGTTAGTGACCTAAAGAAGGTGCAGGAAAAAAGCATAACTCTAATGTTTAGGTTATGGCACAGTTAGACTTTGGGAAGAGGAATAGCTTAAAAGGGAGTTGAAATGCTTTTGCTTTTGTAGCGTATCAGTTTGTCATCATCTGACATTTGTTAAATGTACATATTTGGGGTTATTGTTTTTAAAACAGACAGGAAAAACAATCTTCACTGATTTTAAAACAGTATTAAACTTTTTAATTTCTTTTCTTGTACAATCCTTTATAGTCTGTTTGTTATAAATGTGAGTTGTTTGCGTTTTGCATTCATTTTGTCCACTGTACAGTCGTTTGCTGTATGTGAATTTACATTGTATTCTTGTCCTGTATTTTGCAAGGTTTTATATTAAACACATTCTGTTAATAGAGTCAACATTTTACTTTTGGCTCCGAATAGTGATTTTGAAAAATATATTTAATGAACATGATTAAGGAAGTTAACCTCTAAATTATGTTACACACTCTTCTGGAGAACAAACTTAAAATATAAATCCTTATATATAATAGTTGGTTAAGTATGTGTGGTTTTTTGTTTTGGTTTTTTAATGTTAGAAATAAGAGGGGGAAAGACAAGGAGTCTTTTTTTCTTAATGTTTTATTACTAAATAAAGATGGGAAATTGGTAAAGGGGTACATATGTATAGTGTATACATTAATATTTTCAGTAATTTATATCAATCTGTGCACTGTACAAATCTTAAGACTCAATTTCAGGTCCTCTTAAATCATAGGGACCGGATGGCCACGTGTGAAACAGTCACTGACATACTTGAGGAAAAGTTGCAAGAATTCTCCCTTACTCCCTGGTGAACCCCCTCACAGCAGTAGTCCTGGTGCTCACCTGAGTGCAATGTCTGTTAGGTTAGAGCAGTGGTCCCCAACCTTTTTCTTCTGGCGGGCGCCAAAAAAATAAAAATAAAAATTGAGTGCTGCCGGCGGGCACCAAAAAAACCCCCGGCGGAGCAAAAATCAAAAAAACAAAAAAAACACCCCGAGCGCTGCCAGCGGAGCAAAAAAAACCAAACAAACAAACGCCGAGGGCTCCGCGGGCGCACTTACACCCCCCGGCGGGTGCAATGGCGCCCGCGGGCACCGCGTTGGGGACCCCTGGGTTAGAATTTCTGTAGTGCTGTCTTCCACTGGTGGGACAAAAATATTATACTTTATCATATTGGAAATGGAAATCTGTTTCTGTAATTTACAGAGTGCATGTAGCTATTCATTTTTCCTTTTACATATTAGTAGACAAAAGTATTGAATTTTTATACTCAACAGTTCTCAATTTAATTAACTCAAAAGCATCATCTGTCAATGGGTGTTTTGGGGGCAAGTGAGGGGAGAATTAAGATTTTAAAAGTGGCAGGAAAAGGCAAACTGTCTAGCATCTGCTACTTTTTGAGGGGCCATGAGACTATGGAGGGGTAGGAGAAATGCAACAAAGTTCTAAGCAAACAGCTTTTGGGGCAGCTAAGCAGCACCATCTACTACTGGAGGAATAGAATTTTGTCTCTGTAGCCTGCAACATGTCACAAGCGCCACATGGAGGATGCAGGAGCGATGTGTCGAGATCAGGGGAAAGAGGAATTTCCACTCCCCACCCCCTTCCAGTAGAGATGGAGACACTGCAAGTGCTCTGAGTGCACATTGATTAATCTGGGCGTGGTCACCCACCCATAGTTTTCAAAGTAGACTGCTAAAATGGAGCATTCATTGTGAAAAGCCAACCTGAATACTAAGTACCAGGAAGGTTGTGTTTAGAGGTGAGCCCAAAGGGGACTGCAGCATGAAAAAGTTTGGAAACTGCTGTGTTTAGTGTATTAACTTGTGTACAGTGTATTCTGTGTTATTTCCCTTGTATTGTGGGACAAAAGGGAAATTTTACAATATAGTCTTTCATGCTATGCTAACTTTCCAATTAATAGTAAGTAGGGCTGTCGATTAATCGCAGTTAACTCCCGTGATTAACTCAAAAATTAATTGCAATTAAAAAATTAGTAGCGATTAATTGCAGTTTTAAATGTACTGTTAAACAATACCAAATTCTACAGGCCACTTCCCTCAGATCCCACTGAGGAATACACTAAGAAACTGCATCATCTACTCAGGACACTCCCTACACTAACACCGGAACAAATCAACATACCCTTAGAGCCCCGACCAGGGTTATTCTATCTACTAGCCAAGATCCACAAACCCGGAAATCCTGGATGCCCCATCATCTCGGGCATTGGCACTCTCACTGAAGGACTGTCTGGATATGTGGACTCTCTACTCAGACCCTATGCCACCAGCACTCCCAGCTATCTCCGTGACACCACTGATTTCCTGAGGAAACTACAATGCATTGGTGACCTTCCATGGTGGCTAGGATGGTGTTTTCTGGATGTAGAGGCTCTCTACACAAACATCCCACACACAGATGGAATACAAGCTGTCAGGAACAGTATCCCTGATGATGCCACAGCACAACTGGTTGCTGAGCTCTGTGCCTTTATCCTCACACACAACTATTTCAAATTTGATGACAATATGTATCTCCAGATCAGTGGCACCGCTATGGGCACCCGCATGGCCCCACAATATGCCAATATTTTTATGGCCGACCTGGAACAACGCTTCCTCAGCTCCCGTCCACTCACGCCCCTTCTCTACCTACGCTACATTGATGACATCTTCATTATCTGGACCCATGGGAAGGAGACTCTGGAAAAATTCCACCAAGATTTCAACAGCTTCCACCCCACCATTAACCTCAGCCTGGACCAATCTACACGGGAGGTCCACTTTCTGGACACCACAGTACAAATAAGTGATGGTCACATTAATACCACCCTATACCGAAAACCTACCGACCGCTATGCCTACCTTCATGCCTCCAGCTTCCATCCCGGGCACACCACAAGATCCATTGTCTACAGCCAAGCACTGAGGTACAACCGCATCTGCTCTAACCCCTCAGACAGAGACCAACACCTACAAAATCTCCACCAAGCATTCTCAAAACTACAGTACCCGCACGAGGAAATAAGGAAACAGATCAACAGAGCCAGACGTGTACCCAGAAGCCTCCTACTGCAAGACAAACCCAAGAAAGAAACCAACAGGACTCCACTGGCCATCACATACAGTCCCCAGCTAAAACCCCTCCAACGCATCACCAGAGATCTACAACCCATCCTGGACAATGATCCCACACTTTCACAAACCTTGGGTGGCAGGCCAGTCCTCGCCCACAGACAACCTGCTAACCTGAAGCACATTCTCACCAGTAACTGCACACCGCACCAAAGTAACTCTAACTCAGGAACGAATCCATGCAACAAACCTCGATGCCAACTCTGCCCACATATCTACACCAGCGACACCATCACAGGACCTAACCAGATCAGCCACACCATCACTGGTTCATTCACCTGCACATCCACCAATGTAATATACGCCATCATATGCCAGCAATGCCCCTCTGCTATGTACATCGGCCAAACTGGACAGTCTCTAAGGAAAAGGATAAATGGACACAAATCAGATATTAGGAATGGCAATATACAAAAACCTGTAGGAGAACACTTCAACCTCCCTGGCCACACAATAGCAGATCTTAAGGTGGCCATCCTACAGCAAAAAAACTTCAGGACCAGACTTCAAAGAGAAACTGCTGAGCTTCAGTTCATCTGCAAATTTGACACCATCAGCTCAGGATTAAACAAAGACTGTGAATGGCTTGCCAACTACAGAACCAGTTTCTCCTCCCTTGGTTTTCACACCTCTACTGCTAGAACAGGGCCTCATCCTCCCTGATTGAACTAAACTCGTTATCTCTAGCTTGCTTCTTGCTTGCATATATATACCTGCCCCTGGAGATTTCCACTACTTGCATCCGAAGAAGTGGGTATTCACCCACGAAAGCTCATGCTGCAAAACGTCTGTTAGTCTATAAGGTGCCACAGGATTCTTTGCTGCTTCTACAGATCCAGACTAACACGGCTACCCCTCTGATACTTGTTAAACAATAGAATACCAACTGCAATTTATTACATTTTTGGATGTTTTTCTACATTTTCAAAAATATTGATTTCACTTACAACACAGAATACAAAGTGTACAGTGCTCACTTTATATTATTTTTTTATTACAAATATTTGTAATGTAAAAATGAAAAAATAAATGGTATTTTTCAATTCACCTCATATAAGTACTGTAGTGCAATCTCTTTATTGTGAAAGTGCAATTTACAAATGTAGATTTTTTTTTGTTGCACAACTGCACTCAAAAACAAAACAATGTAAAACTCAGTCCTACTTCTATATAATATAAAGTGAGCACTGTAGAAAACAGCCAAAAATATTTAAATAAATTTAAATAAATTGTATTCTATTATTGTTTTTTAATCGCTTGACACCCCTAATAGTAAGAGAGAGTGTGCAATTAAAGTTTTGTTAGAAATTCAGAATATACCCCAGAGTTGAAACAAACCATTTAAGAACAGATAAAAGTAAGATGATGCATTTGTAGCAGGAACCATTATTCTAGTTGAAGCTTTTGTTCTTAGTTTCCAACAAACACAGAGTTAAAATAAGTGTTCGCACTACTTACAAACCTTTTATTTTCCCTTCCTTCCTTCTCACAGCTTTCATTTAAAATGTCCCATTCCAACTTAAATGTGTGTTGCTTTTGAAAAAAGTTTTTTCTTTCACATCAAATTCAAGCTTCTTGCCATCAAAACTCCTCATAACTTCATTCACCTATATCTTTGCCCATCACTCACCTTTCTTCTCCCTTGTGACCACACTTTTTTTTTCCCCTTCACCTATACAGGACATGCCCCTGTGTGTGCATAGAAAACTGCCGAAAGTGCTGTGATGATAGCAGGATACCCTTAAGGAGGAAGTCAGTAAGGAAAATGTAATAGGAAGTAGGGTAAAATGTTCAAGAAAACGGGGGATCGTGTAAGAGAGAGAACCAATGAAGCAAGGGAAGAAAAAGCTATTCAAGAAGCCTGTCTGAGGAAAAAAAAGTGATGACTCTGCTAGTATGAAGGTCAACTAAGATAGAATTATGCTTATGTGGGTCATATTTCATATTTTAAACCAATATATAAAACCGAATAATAGTTCTATGTAAAGATAGTTTGAGACCAGTTCAGATTCATTAGAAGTAAAATAGGGAGAGCCCTATTTGGTGGTGGTAGCTGTACCTTTGACCATAGTACTATCAAGGTAACCACTTTTTTTCAGATAGGCTTCTAGGACTGCTCTTCTCTCTTGCTTCGTTGGTTTCCTCTCTTACGCTATCCCCAGCTTTCTTGTACACTTCACCCTGCTTCCTATTACCTTTTCCTTACTGACTTTCTCCTTTTGGAGTATCCTGCTTCTATCAATGCACTTTCTTCCATTTTCTTCTCCATTCAACTGCCTCTTACAAATCCAGGGAATTCTTATGGTTCAGAATACCTTCCCTCCTTCTGTTACAGGCATACCCCCAAATATTGTTTAGATAGCAGTAGAAATTGACCTTATTCTATGTATACCCTGTTAAATTAGGAAATGCATCTACATTGTGTATGCAAAGACTGATGACATAATCCAGATAAAGTGATAGCTCAGCATTCAGAATAGCATGCGCTTCACCAGGCTTAATTCATGCCTGCAAATTCAAAAGTCATTTGTATATTCATTAACTGTCAATTTACTGCATGGATGTAGGCAAGATAATAGCATCACATAAACTCACCCACTTGGGCCTCTCAAAGAACTTTTAGTGTGTCCACTAACAGAAACCAAACATGCTTTCCGAATGTTCTGCAATACTGTATTGTGAACGGTGATGTTTATTATATGGTGAACAGTGAACCTATTGGCAGACTAACTAAAGATTTATTAATTTAAAAAAGAAGAGTGTTAAGAAATTAAAGCAAATAATATATATTACAGGTGAATTAGAGCTTGTAGTCCAAACGAGAGCATAGATGTAGAGTCTTTTCATAAGTCCTCAGGGCTTCCCGAAAATGAATTCTGGGGATCTCTGTCCATATGCTTAGACCTTCTGTCGCCGCTGCCGCCCGCCCCCCCCGGCCAGAGTTCAGGCAGTCCAGAAATGAATCAGAGAGCAGGATCATTCTTGTGGTCCAGTATTTGTAGTTGGAAGCAGCTCAGTGAGGGTTACCAGCACAGCATAGGTAATACAGACAGTTTGAGTCTCCAGTGTTAAGCCAAGGACCCTTGGTTTGAAGTTAACTACCTACTTTCAATGCATACACAAATAATTCAGTTACACTGGCCATTCATTAAAACATGGACAGATAAATGAAGACAATACAGGAAATATTCATTAGTTCCATGCAGTGTATACACATCTTTGATCTTAAGGCTAAATAAGTACAGGATATAGACAGATGTAAGCATACAAACATAATTTTCCTTGATTTTTTTTTTGTCAACACAAATGAAGGAGCTGGTGTCTGCTAGCCCATTTAACATCTCTTTGATACTCTCACACAATTGAATTAGCCCAGTTACATTGAAGTGCTGCTTGACATGCCTTTAAAGGTTACACACAGGTGAACTGGCCTGTTAATTCTAATCTGAGCTGGTTTATCAGCATCACAATATCCTCTTAGAATGATGTGAAGAATTATTAAAGGAATGGGCCATCCATGTGCTGTATCATGGTTTGTTTCTCTGTGATGGCTATACTCTAGTACCTGAGAGCATCAAATTAGTAATGCTTCACACTGCTGTTTACTGTTCAGACCTTGTGTGATTGACTGACTGATTGTTGGAGTTGCATCTGCTTAGACCAGGACTGAATATGGAACTAAGTTTGGATTCAGCTACTGCAAAATCCCTGACCTAGATGAAGGCACAAAGGCTAAGTGACAAACAAGGCATTCACACCTGAATGCACAGATCCTATTCAGATCTTCAAGCGGTTATGATATTAACCAAGAGGATAACTAGAGGGTCATCTGCTTTCTTCCCTAACTGAACCAAGATATGACAAAGTTCATGCATGCATCAGGGCATTCCACAGACTGCAGGCAAAATGAAATGGAAAGATTTGGTGTAACATTTCAACATGCCCAATCTCTGAACAGCTATTGCTACCTCAAATTTGGCTCCTTACTAAGTCATCCATCATGTTTGTCACCACCCTAAAAGAGAAATTGGAGTCCTGTGGGCTGTGCAGAACCACTTGCTCATGACAGTGTGTCCTGTACTTTGCGCTGGTCTCACAGAAAAGTCCCTCCATCACACTTACTGTTTCCTTTGGAGTGTGATTCCATTATGTGTGTTTGCCTCCTCCTGCTGTCAGGGCCTTACTCATTAAAACCTCTTGATCACTGTGGTTGGTATCTGCAAAATGTTCATATGAAATGGAGCAGCCTCCTCTCTCTTGTGTCCTTAAGTGGAAGTGGTGATGACAGTCTCCTGGACAGTGAGACAGAGGGAAGGATTTTCCCTGCCCCCGTCTACCAGTGTATATGCCCTGATTTCCTCTGAAGTGAGAAAAAGAATGGAGAGTAGATTTGAAATCAGTGAATCATTCATTCTTTGGCATGTTTCTCAGAGTCTGAATTGGCCTTGTAAAAATGAAGTAGTTTGACTTGGTCTCTGTCCAATGTCTTTGGTGTATCTGAAAACAGGCAGGTGGACAAAGGAGTTTTTCAAGGCTTATGCTGTCAATTTTGGAGGGGATGGGGGAGGAGAAGGGCCTACAAACCCTTAGCCAAGTCAAAGAAAAGATTGTGCCAGGAGCCAACACCTAGGTGAGATTTGCTAATTTAACCTTCCTTGACCTTCCTCCACACATATTCCTAACCCTTGTTTGGGCTCCCGTAGGCAAGTTTCCTCCTGCTCAGTCTGCATTAAAAGCTGGTTCTTCACCTGAAGGCAAATAATCACAGTATTTTATAATCTAAAATCGGATGTATGTTATACATCCTTTATATTATGGTTTTAAATTAATCCTGTGAAATACTTCAAACAGCATAAAATAGATTTCCTTTATTGAATAGATCTTTTTATGCTTTTATCTTCTAATGCTAAATGTGTTTGGTATGTTAAATATCTATACATGTACATAAGAGAGGCCGAAAATTAAAGGGATGCTGTCACATAAAAAAAATCATTTTGAATAAAACCTCCATATCTGTGCTGCAGTGAACACCTTTGGTTATTAAAGATGAAAAAAATCAAACGTACTCCTCACTGTGTGTGCTGGGTTTCTTTGCATTAATGAGAAGACTGAAAATAAACTCGAGTCAATTTCATTTCTTTACACTTCGCTTTTCTAGTCAACTTCACTTGCAGGCTTACATGTGTTTGTACAATACTGAAGTGTTTGAGTTGTAAACACTAGCGGGCCTTACTTTTTAAAAAAAACTCGTCCTATTGGAATCTTAAAAATGCATCAAAAATCTCTTGGGCTTAGATTTTGTAAACATTTTGTTTTTGCAAAATTTCACTATATCCCTTCAAAATAGCAAAACCCATTTACACAAAGCTAAAATTATTCTCTTCCCCCCCCTTCTCCCCCTCCCCCCATCAGCCTCTGTAGAGATAAAAATTATTTGCTCTGCTATAAAGAGCAAAATTTAGTTTTAACAACTGTAATGGTTCTCAGGGTATCTAAAACTGAGTGTCACTGTGTTACCCACTGCCTTGAGCATGAGAGTGTCTTGCCTGTCCTTGGCTGGGTGTCAGTTCCCCAATGCCACCAGCTTTTCAGCCACTGAAGCACTTTCCTTCAGGCTATGCCAGCCATGACTTCACTTTACAGACTAACAATAGGTGCATCCCTTGTCCTTTTGAATTGTTTCCCTGTGATATCCAGCCTCTGACACTGGCTGCTAACAGAAATTCCAGATCCTCTG
Source organism: Platysternon megacephalum (assembly GCA_003942145.1). Lineage (NCBI taxonomy): Eukaryota > Metazoa > Chordata > Testudines > Platysternidae > Platysternon > Platysternon megacephalum. The sequence continues at coordinate 5,427,564 of QXTE01000092.1, read as the reverse complement.
CCCTGCAGAGGAGCAGTTTACCAGTTTTATCTTAATCCACTGCCCCTGATTAACACACAGCATTTGTAAGGTTTATTTAAGAATAAAGATTCTGCTAGAAGCAAGAGAGAGTGATGAAAACAAATGATTACAATACAAAATAATAAAACGTGAACCTGAGCCTACACTTATTAATAGTTACCTTCATTATCTAAAAAGTAGATGTCTGTCGTCCGTCCATCCCCTCCCCCCAAGTTCAGTCTGGCTGGCTTCACATGAACCAAGATCCAGTTTTTCATGAGAATAACTTCTCTAGGTGTCTCCACAGCGAAAGGATTCAGGGTACCTTCTCTTCCTCTGTGTTATACTGAAACAGTGTTTTATTTCTATTCACAGATAGGGTTTTGATTGTTTGCCATTGCCTCTGATGGTTTTCCATTGAAAGTCTTGGGGTTTAACAAGGCCGAACAATTGAGCCTTGTATTGTATCACCAGCAAAATAGGCAGGGTGGCAACTCCCTCCCGCTTGAATGGGCAATCAACAACACACACTGTCCCCTGGTGACTAATTTTTACTCCAAGTCCATAAAGCATGCTTTTAATATAAGTACATTGTTCCTTAAATATTACTTGTACATAAACCTCACGATTATGAATCTTGACAAGTTGTGAGTTTTCTATAGATACCTTACATAGGTAAATATCCTGTAAGACGTGTTTGGTGTAGTGAGTTTGTCAGGTCTGAGGTGAGAGTTGTTTGCAAAGAACAGGGGAGACCTTTTACCCATGAACCTCTGTCTCATAACTCTTTTCCAGTGTGTTGGGTTTATCACAAGCTGTTCCTCTTCCAAACAAAAGTATGTATTAATAATAAATATGCTACTTTAATACAAAGGCACAGGTATATCTAGTAGTTTTTAGAGTTTTTGTTGTATCTTTACTCCAGACAAACATTTGTGCAATCCAGATGCTTAGATAAAGTTACTGACTAATTATACAAAGTCTAGAAACTGGTAATTTTGTACTGTGGTAACAATTTTTTTAAAGTGGGAAAGAAGGGATTTTTGTACAGAAAAAAATAAGATTGCAAGTATTTTCTGTAAGGACCTGATCAAATTCATGAGTGCAAATATAAGTAACCTAGATGTATTTAGTACATATTCAAGGTCTTTACACAGTCTATTTGCCCCACATCCAACCTGCCCTTTCAAACAAAAGTGAGGGTTGGGGGAGTAGGAGGAGGATGCATGCAATAGTAGTTCATGTGTCTACACTAAAAACTTAAGTTGACCTATATTAGATTGACTTACAGCCACCACAGCACTTACTGCAGTAGTGCATGTCCACACTATGCTCCTTGAATCGGTGGTGTGCGTCATCAGCAGGAGTGCTTCCACTGACCAGTGTGGGGAGCTGAGAGCCTGGTCTCTCAGCCCTGCTGGGAGCTCCCTCCTAGAAGCCTGGCTGCCCCACAGGATCCTGGGCTTTCGGCGAGCTGCCCGCTCGTCTCCCCATTCCCCCCAGGAATGGGGAGAAGCGCCCAGGGCTTCTCGCTTCCCCGCCGCGAGTGGGGGAAGCTGCCTGGGGCTTTTCGTCTTCCCGTTCTCCACTGGGAGTGAGGGAAGCCGCCTGGGGCTTCTGCCTCCCTGTTCTCTGCTGGGAGCAGGGGAAGCCGCCCAGGGCCTCTCGCCCCCCGAGAGCAGGGTCCAGGCCCCTGGGCTTCTCTCCCTGGCTCCCAGCCAGGAGCAGGGTCCATTCTCACCCAGTTTCCAGCTGGGACTGGGGTCCAGCCAATCTGGCTTCTCACCTAGGTTCCCAGCCAGGAGCGTGGTCCAGCTGCTTGGGCTTCTTTCCCCATCTCCCAGCCGGGAGTGGGGTCTAGCTGCCCACAGCTCCCAGCCAGGAGCAGGATCCATTTTTGCCCCAGGTGGAAGCAGGGTCCAGTCACCCAGCTCTCCAGGGAAACGGGGGGCAGCTGGGCTATAGCTGCCCAGCTTTCTTGCCAATTTCACAGCTCTGCTGGACAAGAGAGCTAACAGCGATGTAAGTAACACAGTGTCCACACAGACACTGCGTCACCCTAACCACACTGACATAAACCAAACGCCTCTCGTGGAAGTGGAATTATTATGTCGGTGTAGTAGGGCACTTACATCGACAGGACAAGGCTGTAGTGTAGACACTGACATAATTGGGTCAAGGTAAGCTGCCTTACGTCTACCTAACTCTGTAGTATAGATTAGTGATGAAAAAGCAATACCTAAGGTGCATCCCTATGTCCTAAGGAATTGTGCCCTAAGGCTGTGAATTGACTGGTATGGAGTGGGTTGCTTTATCTTTTTTTTTTTTTTTTTTTTTTTTTTTTAATGAGGTTCCAGTGAGCAGGAATTTCTGAACTTGGGGTGCAAAGTGGCAGCAGCTGCCACTCCTGTCCATAGGCTGAGATAAAGGCTGTGCCATTGTCCTTTCACTGAGGTAGAAGCTGATTCTGTCTCCCCAAATCCAGCATTCTTCAGTGCATAAAATGGAAGTATGTGGACTTTGTTCAGAGAGGAGTAAATGTTCTAATTTAGATCACACTATTTATTATAATTTTCATATACATATTATTGCTCGGTTTTATTCTATTTCCGCATTTAAGAAAAGGGAATAAAAAGCAATGAGAGAATATAATGTTTTTATCTGAATGACCACATGTATAGAGCAGTATTCTCTCTATTATTAAAATATGAAAAATTAAAAGCATTCCTTTTTTACAGGTTCAACAGACTGCATATGCTATGCAACAGTTGGTGTCACTGATCCAGTAACATCAGCACTACATATTATTGTAGGTAGGTATTCAGCTTACAGGTCATTAACTTCTTTTCAAGACCTTAACATATCCAGAATGATCATCATTTCTGTTGTGTAAAAATATAGTTGGATTGTAATAGATAAATAAAGTATGAGATGTTTGCTAGTGATATATATGATGCTAAAGAGAGCTGAATTAAGACTGGATGAGCATTTCTGTTTTAACCCACTGTTTTCAGGTGATCATAACTTTCTGAAACTTTAACTTTTGGTATATACATTTTTGCGGATTCTGTCTGGCATGCACAGAGCAATACGCAGTAGTAGACTATGATTTAAAGTTGTAGAAAATGTTATGGTATATTGTAAACAAGAAATAAATGATTATGTACTTTAAAACTATTGTAATGCAGAAGTATAAAGAGCAGCATTAAGATTTTGCATGCAACCTTAATTTCAGCATTTCTTGGCTTTCAAAAGTTTAACTGTTGTAATCCTAATACCTGATCTTGCAAAGATTTANCCCCCCCCCCCTTCTCCCCCTCCCCCCATCCGCCTCTGTAGAGATAAAAATTATTTGCTCTGCTATAAAGAGCAACATTTAGTTTTAACAACTGTAATGGTTCTCAGGGTATCCAGAACTGAGTGTCACTGTGTTACCCACTGCCTTGAGCATGAGAGTGTCTTGCCTGTCCTTGGCTGGGTGTCAGTTCCCCAATGCCACCAGCTTTTCAGCCACTGAAGCACTTTCCTTCAGGCTATGCCAGCCATGACTTCACTTTACAGACTAACAATAGGTGCACCCCTTGTCCTTTTGAATTGTTTCCCTGTGATATCCAGCCTCTGACACTGGCTGCTAACAGAAATTCCAGATCCTCTGCCCTGCAGAGGAGCAGTTTACCAGTTTTATCTTAATCCACTGCCCCTGATTAACACACAGCATTTGTAAGGTTTATTTAAGAATAAAGATTCTGCTAGAAGCAAGAGAGAGTGATGAAAACAAATGATTACAATACAAAATAATAAAACGTGAACCTGAGCCTACACTTATTAATAGTTACCTTCATTATCTAAAAAGTAGATGTCTGTCGTCCGTCCATCCCCTCCCCCCAAGTTCAGTCTGGCTGGCTTCACATGAACCAAGATCCAGTTTTTCATGAGAATAACTTCTCTAGGTGTCTCCACAGCGAAAGGATTCAGGGTACCTTCTCTTCCTCTGTGTTATACTGAAACAGTGTTTTATTTCTATTCACAGATAGGGTTTTGATTGTTTGCCATTGCCTCTGATGGTTTTCCATTGAAAGTCTTGGGGTTTAACAAGGCCGAACAATTGAGCCTTGTATTGTATCACCAGCAAAATAGGCAGGGTGGCAACTCCCTCCCGCTTGAATGGGCAATCAACAACACACACTGTCCCCTGGTGACTAATTTTTACTCCAAGTCCATAAAGCATGCTTTTAATATAAGTACATTGTTCCTTAAATATTACTTGTACATAAACCTCACGATTATGAATCTTGACAAGTTGTGAGTTTTCTATAGATACCTTACATAGGTAAATATCCTGTAAGACGTGTTTGGTGTAGTGAGTTTGTCAGGTCTGAGGTGAGAGTTGTTTGCAAAGAACAGGGGAGACCTTTTACCCATGAACCTCTGTCTCATAACTCTTTTCCAGTGTGTTGGGTTTATCACAAGCTGTTCCTCTTCCAAACAAAAGTATGTATTAATAATAAATATGCTACTTTAATACAAAGGCACAGGTATATCTAGTAGTTTTTAGAGTTTTTGTTGTATCTTTACTCCAGACAAACATTTGTGCAATCCAGATGCTTAGATAAAGTTACTGACTAATTATACAAAGTCTAGAAACTGGTAATTTTGTACTGTGGTAACAATTTTTTTAAAGTGGGAAAGAAGGGATTTTTGTACAGAAAAAAATAAGATTGCAAGTATTTTCTGTAAGGACCTGATCAAATTCATGAGTGCAAATATAAGTAACCTAGATGTATTTAGTACATATTCAAGGTCTTTACACAGTCTATTTGCCCCACATCCAACCTGCCCTTTCAAACAAAAGTGAGGGTTGGGGGAGTAGGAGGAGGATGCATGCAATAGTAGTTCATGTGTCTACACTAAAAACTTAAGTTGACCTATATTAGATTGACTTACAGCCACCACAGCACTTACTGCAGTAGTGCATGTCCACACTATGCTCCTTGAATCGGTGGTGTGCGTCATCAGCAGGAGTGCTTCCACTGACCAGTGTGGGGAGCTGAGAGCCTGGTCTCTCAGCCCTGCTGGGAGCTCCCTCCTAGAAGCCTGGCTGCCCCACAGGATCCTGGGCTTTCGGCGAGCTGCCCGCTCGTCTCCCCATTCCCCCCAGGAATGGGGAGAAGCGCCCAGGGCTTCTCGCTTCCCCGCCGCGAGTGGGGGAAGCTGCCTGGGGCTTTTCGTCTTCCCGTTCTCCACTGGGAGTGAGGGAAGCCGCCTGGGGCTTCTGCCTCCCTGTTCTCTGCTGGGAGCAGGGGAAGCCGCCCAGGGCCTCTCGCCCCCCGAGAGCAGGGTCCAGGCCCCTGGGCTTCTCTCCCTGGCTCCCAGCCAGGAGCAGGGTCCATTCTCACCCAGTTTCCAGCTGGGACTGGGGTCCAGCCAAAATGGCTTCTCACCTAGGTTCCCAGCCAGGAGCGTGGTCCAGCTGCTTGGGCTTCTTTCCCCATCTCCCAGCCGGGAGTGGGGTCTAGCTGCCCACAGCTCCCAGCCAGGAGCAGGATCCATTTTTGCCCCAGGTGGAAGCAGGGTCCAGTCACCCAGCTCTCCAGGGAAACGGGGGGCAGCTGGGCTATAGCTGCCCAGCTTTCTTGCCAATTTCACAGCTCTGCTGGACAAGAGAGCTAACAGCGATGTAAGTAACACAGTGTCCACACAGACACTGCGTCACCCTAACCACACTGACATAAACCCAACGCCTCTCGTGGAAGTGGAATTATTATGTCGGTGTAGTAGGGCACTTACATCGACAGGACAAGGCTGTAGTGTAGACACTGACATAATTGGGTCAAGGTAAGCTGCCTTACGTCTACCTAACTCTGTAGTATAGATTAGTGATGAAAAAGCAATACCTAAGGTGCATCCCTATGTCCTAAGGAATTGTGCCCTAAGGCTGTGAATTGACTGGTATGGAGTGGGTTGCTTTATCTTTTTTTTTTTTTTTTTTTTTTTTTTTTAATGAGGTTCCAGTGAGCAGGAATTTCTGAACTTGGGGTGCAAAGTGGCAGCAGCTGCCACTCCTGTCCATAGGCTGAGATAAAGGCTGTGCCATTGTCCTTTCACTGAGGTAGAAGCTGATTCTGTCTCCCCAAATCCAGCATTCTTCAGTGCATAAAATGGAAGTATGTGGACTTTGTTCAGAGAGGAGTAAATGTTCTAATTTAGATCACACTATTTATTATAATTTTCATATACATATTATTGCTCGGTTTTATTCTATTTCCGCATTTAAGAAAAGGGAATAAAAAGCAATGAGAGAATATAATGTTTTTATCTGAATGACCACATGTATAGAGCAGTATTCTCTCTATTATTAAAATATGAAAAATTAAAAGCATTCCTTTTTTACAGGTTCAACAGACTGCATATGCTATGCAACAGTTGGTGTCACTGATCCAGTAACATCAGCACTACATATTATTGTAGGTAGGTATTCAGCTTACAGGTCATTAACTTCTTTTCAAGACCTTAACATATCCAGAATGATCATCATTTATGTTGTGTAAAAATATAGTTGGATTGTAATAGATAAATAAAGTATGAGATGTTTGCTAGTGATATATATGATGCTAAAGAGAGCTGAATTAAGACTGGATGAGCATTTCTGTTTTAACCCACTGTTTTCAGGTGATCATAACTTTCTGAAACTTTAACTTTTGCTATATACATTTTTGCGGATTCTGTCTGGCATGCACAGAGCAATACGCAGTAGTAGACATGATTTAAAGTTGTAGAAAATGTTATGGTATATTGTAAACAAGAAATAAATGATTATGTACTTTAAAACTATTGTAATGCAGAAGTATAAAGAGCAGCATTAAGATTTTGCATGCAACCTTAATTTCAGCATTTCTTGGCTTTCAAAAGTTTAACTGTTGTAATCCTAATACCTGATCTTGCAAAGATTTATGCAAATACTTAACTTCACACACTGTGAGTAGTCCCACTGAAGTGAGCATAAAGCTAAGCACCTGTGGACATCTTTGCAGGATTGGGGCCCTCATGTGCTCTGGCCCAGAATATTAAATGTAGGTGTATATTTGTATTTTTTTAAGTATTGCTTTTTTTGTTTGTTTATACTAAAATATAGAATTAGCCCAAATACATTACATTAAGCAACTTCAAAAATGGTAGGATTCAGCAAGATGCCGCTGTTGTCTCTTGCACCCTACTCCAGTGTCTCCCATTGGTACACTGGCCTCCTTGTGTCTTCATTATTTTTCCTCTTTTAACAATATATGGCATTGTTAGCCTTGCAGAATGTTTCTCTTTTTCTCTGTTGCATGTTTTATAAGGTTGCTCTCAATTAAAAAAAAAGTGTAATGTTAAAAATTAGTATCAGAATTGAAACAAAGAAACTTTTAACTGAGATAAAGCCTGGAATTTCTGTTAACAGGTGATTCTCAGCCTCTGGATGTCTCCTCCATACATCACAACAACACATTTCTTAAGTACTCTGTGTCACTATTGGGTTATGGTTTTTATGGCGATATACTAAAAGACAGTGAAAAGAAGCGGTGGATGGGTACGATCAGATATGACTTTTCAGGTAACTTTTGTGTAATTACTACATCCTTATGTAGAAAATCTAAAAATAATGGAGCGCTGGATAACTTCTCTCTAAGTAAACTTCTGTGAAGCTTTTCAAAAATAACAGCCAGACTGAATCAGACGGAAATTCCCTAGGGCAGCACCAAGCACATTGGATCTCATTAATAGTCTAGCCTGTTGCACACTTAGCACATCATAACATGGAGGCATCCTAAATAGCTCCAAAATGAAGGTTACACTGAGTTTTTGGTTTAACTCTGGGCTTCAATCTCTTTATTTCTTAATACACCTCTACCTCGATATAACGCTGTCCTCGGGAGCCAAAAAATCTTACCGCGTTATTGGTGAAACCGCGTTATATCAAACTTGCTTTGATCTGCCGTAGTGCGCAGCCCCGCCCCCCCGGAGCACTGCTTTACCGCATTATATCCGAATTCGTGTTATATCGGGTCGCATTATATCGGAGTAGAGGTGTATTCCACTGTGGGTTACACATGTGTGCCATGTGCCTGGAGTCAGAGAAATTGAAAGTAGTGTCCATTGGTCCGGCAGGGGGGCATGTACCAGGGGGGACAAGCAGGGGCACAGCCCCCCCAGTAATCATCTTCACCACCGCTTCCAGCTTCNAAACTTGCTTTGATCTGCCGTAGTGCGCAGCCCCGCCCCCCCGGAGCACTGCTTTACCGCATTATATCCGAATTCGTGTTATATCGGGTCGCATTATATCGGAGTAGAGGTGTATTCCACTGTGGGTTACACATGTGTGCCATGTGCCTGGAGTCAGAGAAATTGAAAGTAGTGTCCATTGGTCCGGCAGGGGGGCATGTACCAGGGGGGACAAGCAGGGGCACAGCCCCCCCAGTAATCATCTTCACCACCGCTTCCAGCTTCTTTTCCAGCCCCCTCCCTTCCCCCCCCCTCCCCCCCCACCTCAGGATTCCCTAAACTCTATCCTGGCACGGGCATATCTGCCCACGGAAAATTTCAGGCAATGAACATCATCATTTGCATCATGAACAACCCTTGTGAACCAGCCAAGACTTGTCTGTCTCTATTTGGCCACATGGCCTTGTGCACTTATGTGAGCCCCCTTTGGAAGACTTCACCTTCGTTGCCTTCAGACAGGGCTATGGTTCATGTACTCAGTGAGTCGCCACTCCATGAACCTCATGCTGACAGTCCTGTCCAAGGTACTGTCCTCCCTCCTGTGGTGGACAGACCCACATCACATACACATGGGAGTCCCCTTTCTTCCCTCTTCCCCAGACAAAATTATCATCATCGATGCACGCCTGCTAGGCTGGGAAGTCCATATAGACAATCGCACAACACAAGGGACATGGACATCTTGAGAATCCAGGATGCCCATCAATATCCTGGAACTTCAAACAGTAAGGAAGGCGTGCGAATTCTTTCTTCTACTCATTCGCTCTCATCCTGATCATTTCAGACAGCATCACCACTGTTTTCTATATCAACATACAAGGGGGAGCAAAATCCACCGCTCTATGCGCAGACACAGTCAGTCTCTGGAACTGGCGCATCAGCAATCAGATCACTCTATCCACAGCCTATCTTCTGGGGATGGAGAATGTGCTCACAGATTCACCTAGCAGATATTTTTCAATGGACCATGAGTGGGAACTTCACGAAGAAGTTCTATATGACATCTTCACGCAGTGGGGGACCCCAACCAGAGACCTATTCACTTCTCAGACAAACAACAATATATTGCTCAAGGGTGCCCTCGGTTACTGCTCCCAGGGCAATGCTCTCCTTCTCTCCTGGTCAGACCAACTAAACTATGCCTACTTTGGGAGGATGCTACACAAAATCCAGTGAGACAAGGAGATGGTCACTCTGATTGCCCCCTTCTGGCCCGGATAATTCTGGTTCCCCAGTCTCCTGCACATGTCATCCTGTCCACCAATTACCATCCTCAACTTCCCCAATCTTCTCACCCAGTACATCAGCAGGATCAAGCATCCCAATCCACGACCACTCCACCTCAGAGCATGGTATTGGATGGGCATCGACCTTTGAACACATATGTTCCTCAGCATAGAGGACATAGTCTTTAAAGGTGTAAAAGACTCCACTAGACAATGTCACTGGACTTAAATGGAAACACTTTTCATCTTGGGCACAACATAAAGGTGTTATACCAGAAGCTGCAAAGTTTCCCTAATCCTGGACTACATTCTATCTTTAAAGACATTGGGTCTCTCCCTCAGCTCCTTGTGAGTCCACCTAGTGGCAATTAGCACGTTCCATCCTTCTACGGAGGTTTACTTGTTTTTATGCTAACGCTTGATTTTGAAAAGGCCTTCTAAGAACCTTCCCCCCTCTCCAAATGATCACGCCTCAATGGAACTTGAATCTGGTATTCTTAGTATTATGAACCCCCCCACACCCACCCTTTGAACCAATGGTGTTTTGCTCCATATCCCTCCTCTCCATGAAGGTCTCCATTCTATACTATCACTTCAGGGAGAAGCGTCGGTAAACTTGGAGCAATGATGGCAGACGCGCCTGTGACAGGTTCCCCTCGGGGTGTCGCCTAGAACTGGGGTACCACTTAGCCCCCTGACCTATCAGCCTGGGCTCCCACCCAGTAATGCTGTGATAAACTGAAGACACACTCCCACTTTTACCAGCACACAGGTAGGGACACACCCAGCTGTCCCTTTCTGACCAGCCCCTGCATGGGAAGGCTATACAGCTTGGGCACTTACCAGCTTCTCAGGTAAACCCAAAATTGTACCTTGTTGCACTGCACAGAGAAATGTACAGCGTAAGCTCATGAAATTCGCTCTCTCCCTCAATGTGGAGAGAGAGATGCAGCAGCTTTCTTCCCCGAGTTATAATTTCCACACACTGATTTTAGACCAAACAAAAGCAAGTTTTTAACTACAAAAGATATAGCAAACAGATCAAAGCAGATTACCTTGCAAATATACAAAAACACAATCTAAGGTTAATATACTAAAGAGATTGGATATGAGTAGCAAATTCTCACCCTAAATGTTGATTTAGGCAATTTGTAGAGATTCTTGAGGGCAAGCTGCACTTGCTTGCAGGTTAAAACCCCAGGTATTCTTTTCACAGGCAAGAAATCCCTCTAGCCTGGGTTCAGCCCTTCTTCCCAATTCAATCCTTGTTTCTCAGGTGTTTTCAGGAGTCTTCTTGGGTGGGAAGTCAGGAAAGAACCATGATGATGTCACTCCCATGGCATAAATAGTTTTTGCATATGGTGGGAACCTTTTGTCTCCAGGCTTAGTTCCCACGCCTTTCATTGGAAAAACACTGGTATTTCAAGATGGAGTCCAGTACCAGGTGACTTGGTCACATGTCCCTGTAGGGTCACAGCAGCCATAACTTGGAGGCTGTTTGTAGCATCCTCGGGAAGGCTCCCCGGTGGGAGATTAGCATTTTCTAAGACCTATTGTTCTCCCTAATGGCCCTTCCCAGTCTGTCATCTAGACTGACTGCATTCTGCCTAGTGGGCATTCCCCTGGTGTAAACTCATTTGTAATAGAGGCATAGACAATATTCCTAATTTCAGACACCAAAATGATACATGCATACAAATAGTATAATCATATTCAGTGAATCATAACCTTTTCAACGATATCTTACATGATCCATCTTGCATAAAATACATCATAGTTATGCCATTATCATATCATATCTCTATGAAGAATATGGGGCATAGTGTCATAATGCCACTCAGTATTCTACAAGGATACAGTCTCCTTATGCCTACACCTGAAATTTTTACCAAAAGTGGTCTCCCAGTTTCATATTAACCAGTCCATTCACTTAGCTGTTTTTCTTTCTGTAACCACACACATCTGCAGAAGAATGTAGATTCCATTCCCTCGATGTCCAACAAGCTTTGGCCTTTTACCTGCAGAGAACAAAAACAATCAGGATGCCCCCTAGACTGTTTATTGTGGTAGCAGAGAGAATCGGGGGACAGGGCCTCTCTACCCAGAGAATCTCCAATGGATTTCCGGCTGCATTAAACTCTGCTCTCCGCTGTTGAATCTACCTTCCCCCACTAGGGTATGGGCTCACTCCACTACAGCTCAAGCAATGACCATGGCATCCCTTCAAGACATGCCTTTGATAGACATAAGTAGAGCAGCCATGTGGAATTCCATCCACATGTTCGCAACACACTATGCCTTGCTGCAAGTCACGGTGACAGATGCCTCCTTTGGAATGGTGGTCCTCCACACAACCCTTCTGTCCTCATCCTCGCACCCTCCTCCCACGTAGGTAGTGCTTGTCAATCATCCACAGTAGAATACAATAGGAACCATCACTCAAAGAAGAAGAGAAGAGGAGGTTATTTACCTGTAACTGGAGGTTCTTTGAGATGTGTGGTATCTATCTGTATTCCACTTCCCGCCCTCCTTCCCCTCCACTTCAGATCTGTCAGATTTGTGGTGGAGAAGGAACTGGAGATGCAGTCGATCCACCACTCTTTATCACCTCGGTCGGAGGCATGACGTGAGTCGGGGCACATGTGCGGAACAACTGACCCTACTTTCAAATTTTCTGATTATGGGCCCATGGTGCACATGCGTAACCCACAGTGGAATACAGCTAGGGACTACACATCTTGAAAAACCTCCAGTTATGGGTATGTAACAACCTCATCTACAACTAAAATTTCATTGATAGGCTAACTCGGTGAGTAAAGTGAACAAAGTTCCTAGTATTGTTCATCACAACTATTTCCATTCACATTATGGAAGCTGACAGGTTAAGCAAAATTTGTTAAATGTCAACATCTGATGGTTTCCATGCTAGCTATTGTCCAGGTTTTACTAATAGCACTGTTCTTGTTAATGTGCTCTTTGTAAGAGTGATATCAAATATCAACCTTAACTTTCAGTAACCAATTTTAGTAGGGGAGGTTGGGAATGTTTTTTGTCTGAGAACAAGTAATGTTAGTGATGCAAGGAGTAAGGGCAATAAGCAACATGTGAGGATAGAAAAGGAACCAATGAACACAAGTGTTCCCCTTCTCATAGAAAATATGATATTAGAGTTTCAAGGAGAGAAAAAAATGGAGCAAGGTATTGGATTAGCTGTAAAGAATGAGGCTGTTGGGCTTGAAAGAGCAGTGGAACTACAGTAATGTGGAGGAAGCATCCATACCTATAGAACATAATTTTCCTAAATTCTGTAAATCATGTTGGCCAGAAAAAATAAGTTTGGGTTTGATTTTTTTTTTTTTTTAGGGGACGGGAACTAGTCATCTTCAAATATTTCTACTCCTGTATTTCTTCTTTATCCCCCTTTCTTAAGACTGTTTGCCAAAGTGCATGTAAATCCAGGAATATACTCATTCAATTTTGTATGTGCTTCTCACTTTCACAGAGACTTCTGGAAATTAATATCTGAATTTTAATTTTGGGTGTACTCTCCATTCTTTAACCCTATAAATCCAGTTGTTATGCTCCTGGGAAGTATTGTTTATGTCCTCTCTCCTTTAAAAACAAAAACTAATGTTTTTGCCCTATCTAGGCAATTGAAATTCATGGGAGTTGTATAGTTAAGCGCCATAGCTGGCTTTAAAAGTCTGGGCCACGATTTTTGTTATTCAAGTAATAATTAAGGAAAATGATGGAGAGATATTGTTCACCTTCCACCTAGTCTAAAAGTTCCAGAATAGCAAAGAGATGTGGAATTGAGGAGAGCAACTCTTCTCCTGCAGTTCCTGGTGGAGGAAATGGAACAACAACTAAAAGCTATGTAATGCTGTTTTTTTAAAAGGTTTCAAGACGTTTCTCTCTCATCATTACTATGAGGGAACAGTTTCCTTTCTACCAGCAAAACACAGACTGGGATCTCCAAGAGATAAGAAAAGATGCAGAACAGGGTAGGTTAATATTTCTCCGTTGGTACTACACACAAACCATTTAGAAAAGGATCAGAACTGAGTGTTTCAATTTTGATAAACTATTCACTTTCATTTTCTGCGTGATCTAACAAAGAAAAGTAATACAGAACATTTATTTATTTATTTTGGGTACAGATAAGAGCAGTTTTGTTTTCTCCATATCCAGAAACATGCTATGGAAGAGCTGAGTTTTGTAAAAAGAAGTGCAGTTCCTTGATTATCAAATGGACCACTTAATTTTTCTAGGTCAGCAGACAAAGTAAACTCTTCAAAACAAAAAGAAACCCTAGAACTGTCTTGCATTACAAAAATGTGTCTATTGACCAGCTGACGTATTTCATCCTGCATTACTAAAGGAAGCAAAATAGAAACACTCAAGGGCACATGTCATGTAAACACTAGCAAAAGACAAATCCAAAAGCCTTCTAGCTTCCTACAAACAAGGAAGTAATTACGCTATGAGACCTCAGATCCTGGAAAGACTTAAGCATGTGAGTAGTCCCATTGAGGTAAAATCTTTTCAATTATCACAATATGACTCTTGAGGTTAATGTGACTACATACATGGTTCAGTCATTTCAGGGTTGGGACCTTGTTCTGTTCCCATTGAAGTAAATTGCAAAACTCAAACCCACATTAACTGGAGGCAGGGTCCCCTAATACAGCCAAATATATTTTAATTAATCACTAGTTGCCTTTTTTCCAATTCTATTAATAATTTTGCTCTAAGTTAGAACTGTCTTTGTCAATAGTCACTGAGGTTTAAGAATCTGTTCCTGGCTTTGAGATAACGGACGTGGGTCTTTGATTTCAGACAGTAGAGGCTCATGGCTTTAGATCCAGGCGTCCTGGGTCGAGTCCCTGCTGCCGAAGACCTACACAGGGAGAATTCCGTCCCACTCTACTAATGTCATATTGGGACCTTATGAAATTCCATAACTTTGTACAGACATTTTTCTTTCTACCTACATTTTTAAGGCGTTTCACTTTTTTTCCATTTAAAAATGTTGAACCTAAAAATAATTATGAAATTAAAAAACCTTGTAAAAGCTAAACAAGAGTTTCCAAACAAATATACATTTAAAAAAAAAATCATCTGAAATGGGGATCAGGCTTTCCTCAGCCCTTCGTTACTGCTGTTAATGTTCCACTCCCAACAGACTTAATGTGAGCCCTAGTCCTGCAGTCCAATCCAAGAGGACAGATCATTGAAATCAGTGAGGCTCTGCAAGGGCATAAGAATCCATCTGTGTGGATCCACTTGGAGGAATGGGACCATGGTGTGGATGTGGGGAGGAGAGTCATACTGCACTTATGCTCACAATCTGTTATCTGTACTCTGCAGTAGACTCTCGGGTGTGCATTACAGATCTCTTGGAATGGCAGCTCAGTTTGATTCTGATCCCTAGCAGAAAATAAAAGTTTTAGTGTGACTTTTGCATAGTTTTAAGTACTAAAATAATCCATTATTGTGTATGTATCCCTTTTAGGGACTGGGTATTTCTTACACAGATTTCTTTAGTGTAAATCCAAGCACTGAACTCTGTTTGAAGCACTTGGAATCTTTATATGCTAAAGAACAATGAAAGTAGGCTGCGGTAAAAGTAACATTTTCCAAATGTGAAATAATTTAAGTAATTTATTTCAATAGTTGAGAAAAACATACTAAAATTAAACTGAACAATATTCTTCTTTTTCAGGTGCTACATTTGCAGGCAAAGTAAGCAACAACCAGAGGAGCCACAGAAAAAATATGGATTAGAACATAATGGTAACATAGTGAAGTGATAAATGTAAAGAATGTGTAGTGTTTCATTACAAAGAAATTCTTAAACACCTAGATCAGTTTCACTGTGTTTTAATTATAAACTAGCCGAGAATTCAGGATTCAAGTTGAAAAGAAGAATTTAAAGAAAAACCATAAGAAATTATCACCGTCCAACAATCCTCCTAATAAATATACTAATTCCTTGAACAGTTCAGTGGATCAGGCTTCTCCTGCCTGAGAAGAAGAGTTTATTTTGTGGTCTCAACTAAATCCTAAATCATCTGAACTCTTATCACAAAATAACACTTAATTGGCAAGCCCTGGGCTAGTGTGGAAGCTAAATTGCCTCCTAGATAGATGTCTGGGCAGATAGCAGTTAAGGTTTTGTACTTAGTCAGTGCTAAAGTTCATTGTAAGTAAACAGGTATACATTTAAAAAAATGTAAGTATCATGCTGTGAACATGGACTATTAACAACCTACTTAACATCTTTCCCAGTGACACCCTACCAGTTCTCTGTACAGATTACATGTGTTGTTCCTCATCTGGTGCTCCAATCATGTCAACCCCCTCTACACACATACACAACTCCTTGAATTCCTGCATTGATTTTAAGTTTCCTTCCTTAGTACCTTCAGACTACTGCTCCTCCCCTTCAAGGCTCTGTGCAGCTCTGCTCCTGGCTGCATCACTTCTCCTCCTCTGCTCCTGGCTGCATCTCTGCTCCTGGCTGCATCATTACTCCCTCACTTGTGCTCTAATGTCTTGGCAAATGTTGAACCTCTAGTAGAGCCAAATTCAGACTAATGTAAATGGGTGCGTTCCATTTGACTGGAAACTAGCCCCTGGCCTCAATCTCCTCATGTAAATCCTTCTTCAGTGTTCTTGTCTTTTGGACAGACTTCCAGTGCTGACCTCTACTTCTGTTCTTCTTTGTTTCCTTAGGGCCTGATCCAAAGCCTGACTTCAATGGATCAAGGCCTTAAATATTAAACATAATGGACCAGATCCTCCAGTATATTGCAGTCATTTTGCGCAACATCACTGGTAGATTCTGGTCATAAAACTAGCATATCTAGCACCAAGGGTGTCGACTTATATGACAGGCCCACCTCCTGCTGCCAGTGTAAGAGTTGGGATGTTTTCAGGCTGCACTGATCCCCAGCTGCTATTTCAACCCCTTAAGATAGTTAGCAGCTGGAGTAAATTAGAAGAACTCTCAGGTTGCTTTGATTTATGCCTAGGAACCAACCCTGCTCACAGAGTACCTGAGCCAGTGCTTGTTGAAGGCAATAGGAGTTTTGTCTGGGCACTGGATCAGGCCCAGAATCCCCAAGATCAGGAGCGAAGGAGTATTTTTAGCAGTGTTTTTCATTCAGTATCTCGTACCACTGCTCTTCATATGGGCATGCACCTCACATACAGCTGAAACCAAGCTGAAACAGGTTTTCTTGTTGCTCTTTATGGTTATTTTAACATTGCATAGTCCCTGGTAAGATGGAATTGCAAAAAATGTGTCATGATATTGAGGAAATGTTTTATTTTAATCAGTTTTAGGAGCTTATCATATTTTATTAGAGTTCCATGGTTATTTCAAGTTTCTGTTTTTCCTTCTAAATCTACATTAACTCAGCATCTTTATGTGCAGAAAGAAGTGGCAAGATGATGGTAATGTGTCATGTCACAGGAGAAGAAAATTATCTGATGTGTTGATCAAAGACTCGACCCTGCCAGGGTTTAGAAGACTGTTGTGAAAGAGTAGTTCAGGGCCATCATAAAGGCTGCTAAGCATGGTGTTACGTTAGTTATGATCCAATAACCATTGGCTCAGAAGAGTGGGACCTGCAAGCTAGTGAGCCAGGAATACTGTGGCCAGCATGTGTCATGAGGCATTAAGCCTCTGGTTGTGCAGAATACTATTTTTTTTTAGAGCACAGATACTGTCAGCAGCTGGTCCTCATGGCTGTCCCAGCTCTTCTCTAAGCGAAGCTGATAAGCAAAGTGGAATAATCTGCTACTCTTGGTGTGTAGTAAAAATAACTAAAAAGATTAAAATGGCCTCTGCACACATGCTTTGTATTCACTGGATTGCTCTCACTTCCCTCCATCATGCCTGCTTCCCTCCTGCTCAGTTCAGCACAGGTTTAGAAATTTGCTCACATTACTGAGCACTGAATGCATTTCTCAGTACTATGTAGAAGTCTCTCTGCAGGTGCTGAGCAAATGTTGAGTACTAGCACTTCTTTGTGTCTGCACAAGTAATTTCAGCAGCCTGCGGAGTCAAGGCCCAAATGAATATTGCAATCAAATACTCTGAAACATCTCCATGTTTAACACTCCTATTGTATCATTCTGTAGCTATGTTTCCCTTAATTCAGTTGCCAAAGAATCTGGTGAGTGGAAGATTCAAAAAGTGGAAAATTCAAGTGAAGTTAGAAAAATTCATTTGCTTTCAAGAAATAACTCCCTCGGGCTCTTGCTTTCTCTCTGTTGCTGTTTAAATTGGAGGAAGATCAGTTCAAAATTAATCCAACACTGGCAACAGATACTGCTTTTGAATACAAGCTATGCAAGCTGCACGATCAGGCTAATTCTTCTCTAAAACAAGCATGGCACCATTTGATCAAATTGTTCAAAGAACATCAGAATTACAGTACAGATGAAGGTCCGAAAATACTACATTTAAGGCACAGAAAACCAACTCCGAGAAAGCCATTAGTTATTGATTTACCAAAATGGCTAGAGGGGAAGAATGTTGTATTGCAGAATCCCTACAAGTAGATATGTCACGTGGCTTCCATCTCCCCCCTTTTCATTGATACAGTATATTACTGAGCTTGATCATCCAAGTTTATCTTCTCTGTTGGTTCCTTAATATTTCCTTTAACATACTCTACCCTAATCATCTATAGTGCTGCTTTTCTGTCTAGGTAGGTTCTTAAAACAGTGATCATTACTATAGTCTCCAAGCATCTTTTGACTGGATAGATGGTCATACTGAAGAGTCTGTCTTAAATATTTGAATCCACTTATATGTGGAAGGGATGTTTAAAAATGCCTTTATGGCCTTTTTAATTCATTGAGGAGATAAGGCAGAAAAGATGTAATCTTAAAACCAAAAAACTTTCTGATGTCTGACTCTTTTTCCTTACATTTTTTCAAAAAAAATGCCATTTTTATGCAGTGTTTCCAGTGTAACAGTCCACTGTGTCCGGGGGAAAAAATACTACTACCTGGTAGTAAAATTGATGCATCCAGACATTTAAACTGAGTCTGGTTATAATCTGTTAATACTCATATCTTGGTCTTGATGAAAACAAGCTTCTCTACTATTTTTGTCTTTCATTTACCCGGGCAGGCTTATAATACCACACAGGGACCAATTCTGCCCTCAGTGCCATGCAACTGCTGATGCCAGAAAAATGTTCAGATTTCCGTCATTCCCTCTTGAAACTTCAGCCATCACTGACCCCTGAATCATTTATCCTCCCTCCCACATTTTTAAATTTTATTTGAATACATTTTGTGGCATGGGAAAAATCAAAACAGAATGGAACAAGCAAACCAACACACTCACTCACTCACTCACTCACTCTTAATTTTCCTGGATCAGCATCTTAATAAATAAATACATTAATAAATTAAAAGTAAAACTCCAAAAATTGCTGTCCCCTTGCTCCCTTTTTTCAGTCAGCACTACTTTTTTTTTACTTTGATGTGGGTTAATCCCATGACCATGAATGTTGAGTATATGGAATCTGAATTTGACATTCATGTGGCAGAAGTGTCAAACATTTATGATATAAAGGAGAAGAGCGTGTACTATTCTGGTGCTACAGACTCGGAAAAGAATGCTTAGTAGGAAGAAGTATGAAATATTACAATATCAACTTTGTGTGTGAATTCATGATAAAATATACAAAATACATTGTATTTCTTAAGTTGGCTACATATCCATAATGCATTAAAATTTGTATTAAATAGCTGAAACTTGCTAAGCATGGTTGTATCTCACTTCTCCTGTAAGTATATTGGTAATAGTCTTAACGACATGTTTGACTGTGTGTTTCAGAGGATGAAGGGGGAGAAGATTGGAAGGTTATTAAAGGAAAGTTTCTGGCCATCAACGCAGTCAATATGAGCTGTGCCTGTCCACGGAGTCCTAAAGGCCTTTCACCAGCAGCCCACTTGGCAGATGGCTCTATTGACCTCATTCTAGTTCGCAAATGCTCCAGATTCAATTTTCTAAGGTATCTCGTCAGGCATACAAACCAAGATGATCAGGTATGTATTCTCTCTTTCTAAGACTATGTACTGTTCAGGGTCTGAAGGGGGTCTAAATGCTGGTAGAACTATCTGACACAAAAATCATTAGTGGTGGAACTGATAAACAAGAGCATGTATGCATTTTGGATGAGATATTCTGTCCACATGTGACCATCGAAGATCTCATGACATTTTACGTAAGAGCAAGGACTTCTCCCATGGTGTCCTTAGCCAAATTCCAATTTTGGTAATTACATTAGTCCTTTGTAAAATTTCCCTTGTAATTTCTGTTGGATACAGTTAGTATTTAAAATCCTTTCATCCCAAAATGCTTGCAGGCACATACATGTTTGTTTGTTTCACCAAACACTGAAATGCACGAACTTCTGCCCCGCAGCAATATCACACAACTGTTCAGAACAGGAAATGAAGAAGAAGAAGAATTTACTCATTGGAAACTGCATAATGTATGTAGTTTATCAGAATGTAGTTAGCAAAACTGTAATTTGGGCATGACACAGGCTTTCAAAAGATCTTCAATGACCATAAGTGATTAGAATATGACCTTTACCTGTCCTACATCAAAATTTCTCCTGGCATTATGCTGTTACATTTTTACAGGATTAATTCCAAGGGAAGTGTGTCTATCTTGTTTAGAATGTAGTATCAGGTGAAATCTTAGCTCAGAGTCCTGGGATCATAGCTATGGCTGCCAGCATGCTGACTTACCTGGAATGATTGCCAGACAAATTACTTCAATGCCATGTGTGGATGATTGACTAAACAATTGATTAATGGTGCACCTCATTGTAAAATGCTTATTTAGGCCCACCTTTTTATTTCTATTCCCATTCCCACTCCTCTCCCCAACGTAAGTGGCTATAACTTCTTGCCCTGTATTCCCTCATACCATTCTCCCTCTCTTCCTATCCCACCTCCATTTGTCCACACCCCCATCTTGCTTCTTGCTTTTTCTTTATTTTTCCTTCCTATTCTCAATCATTTTTGCTTGTTCCTTGCGCCCTGTCCCCGGTTGTTCCCCCTACCTATTCCATCATTTATCACAAGGCTACATGCTGCTCCGGGCCGGGTGGGTATCCATTGGTGGCTCTCTGTGGCCATGAATACAAGTTACTAGCAAGCTGCTCACTGAGCCTATAGTCCTGTACTCATGGGCTGCTGCTGTGGCTTGCCATATTAAGGAGCACAGCATCAGCAGGGAGGGAAAATAGGCTTTGAGAAGCTGCCCACAGCTTTCCCCACAGGAACATGTTTGCAGTGGGAAGTCAGAATGGATCCAGGGTCATGCAGCTATCCCCTGCCACCGCTCTGTTCTTTCCTCTGCCTACCTAGAGTGATATGCCCCATACCACTGTCTGCTCATCTCCTCTGTCCTGGGTTGTCCCTGGATTAGTCTAGCATTCCCCTGTTGAGAAACTCTGATTTAGGTGCTTAGATGGTTCCAAAACCTAGATACATTGAGTTGTCTGTGCGTTAATATAGACTAGTTAACGGGTATGAGTTGTTATTTGCTACCGTGCATTTTATTGGGTGTCCCTTTGCTCACTTTTGTTGTTTCCCACCTGTATTGCAGTTGCTAAACTGAGTACCTTACATTATCCTGACTTTTAAAGATTTCAGACCAGATCCTGAAAGTTGCCTCCTGGGAGCGGAGGACACGCAGCAACTTGATTTGTCCCTTAATGTTTTATACAAAGCTTATTTTAAACAACTTTGTGAAATAAGTGGTTGTATATTATCACAACGTAATCCTGTAAGCCTCTGATAATTAAGACAATTTCTTAATTACCACATTTGTTTTCAATGAGGTTAGCTAGTAAAGAAGATTTTACTTCATTGCAGAATAAATATTACTGTTACCTCCCCTCCACCCTTGACATTCCCAGCTCCCTCACAGTGCCTATACTGCCATGGACTTCTCTAGATGTGGCAATCACTGGACCCTGCCCTCAGGGGAAGGTTACACAGCGCAGAGGGAGGGGGTTGCAGAAAAGTCAGTGCAGCTGTATAGGGTCTGGAAGTTGAGAATCATAGACTGGTATGGCAGTGGGCCTCAATCTTTTTCATATTGTGACCCTATGACACGACATAAAATAATTTTGGGACCCCCTCCTACGCATAGTTTCAGGATCCTACCCCATTTAGCAATAAAGAAGGGCAGGGTTTTGGGGAAAAAGTCCCTTGAGAACCCATGTCCTGTTGATGAAAGCAAAGGCCTGAAAGTCAGGAGGACCATGTGTTTTATGTGAAAAGAACCATTGGCTTGTAGTGTAACATTAGGAAAATATCACTTGTAGTTCATGCCACAATCAGCCCCTCTGGAAAATTGGAGACCCCAGTGAAAATGAAATGCTGCTTTCTATATTGAGCTTTACTGATTAATTTAAATAAAATACTTTGTAGAATGCCTGTTTTAATTTCTCTTTGTAGTTCGACTTCACGTTTGTAGAGGTTTATCGGGTAAAGAAGTTTCAATTTACATCAAAGCATTTAGAAGACAGTGACAATGATGGCAAGGATGTAGGAAAGAAACGTTTTGTCCAGTTCTGCAGAGACCATCCAGCTTGTTGCTGCAATCTTAGTAACAGCATCTGGAACTGTGATGGAGAAACTTTGGATAGCTCCACAATTGAAGTTAGGTGAGTAACTTTCAAGGTGTATATTATTTGTAGCAAGGTGATCCTTTTAAGATATCTGCTTTTAAGGCAGTCAGTTTTAAGACATTAATAGGTAATAGATAACATTATATTCCTAAAGAATTCCGTGATGCTTTTTAGAATCTTTGTGAAGAATTCCTTTGAACGCTAGCCTTTGCTTTTTACCAAATACTTTCCAGGAAAATATTAAATGCATCCTTTCTCTTTCATTAGAATACACTAAAATGTATCTGACAGCAGATTCAAATCACATCCTGACAGGAATTTCAATGATTGGTTGGGTTTGTCAGGGATCATTTGCTTTTTATTTGGGGCTATTTATTTGGGGTTATTTGGAAAAAATAACCCCAACTATACATACAATATGATGGGGGCTAATTTAGCTACAACGAATCAGGAAAAAGATCTTGGAGTCATTGTGGATAGTTCTCTGAAGACGTCCACGCAGTGTGCAGCGGCAGTCAAAAAAGCAAACAGGATGTTAGGAATCATTCAAAACAGGATAGAGAATAAGACAGAATATCTTATTGCCCTTATATAAATCCATGGTACGCCCACATCTTGAATACTACGTACAGATGTGGTCTCCTCATCTCAAAAAAGATATACTGGCATTAGAAAAGGTTCAGAGAAGGGCAACTAAAATGATTAGGGGTTTGGAACGGGTCCCATATGAGGAGAGATTAAAGAGGCTAAGACTTTTCAGCTTGGAAAAGAGGAGACTAAGGGGGGATATGATAGAGGTATATAAAATCATGAGTGGTGTGGAGAAAGTGAATAAGGAAAAGTTATTTACTTGTTCCCATAATATAAGAACTAGGGGCCACCAAATGAAATTAATGGGCAGCAAGTTTAAAACAAATAAAAGGAAGTTCTTCTTCACACAGCGCACAGTCAACCTGTGGAACTCCTTTCCTGAGGAGGTTGTGAAGGCTAGGACTATAACAGGGTTTAAAAGAGAACTAGATAAATTCATGGAGGTTAGCCAGGATGGGTAAGGAATGGTGTCCCTAGCCTCTGTTTGTCAGAGGGTGGAGGTGAATGGCAGGAGAGAGATCACTTGATCATTGTCTGTTAGGTTCACTCCCTCTGGGGCACCTGGCATTGGCCACTGTCAGCAGACAGGATGCTGGGCTGGATGGACCCTTGGTCTGACCCAGTATGACCATTCTTATGTTCTTATGTTTATGTTCTTATGTTTTCTTCATGTGCCTTTTTGTTTGCTAAGTAAAACTAACTGTAAATATCCTGTATAGCAATGATTGGAAAGGAAGATGGTTCAATCCCTTTCTTCCTACTTCATCTAAAAGCTTATATAGCTATTAGTTGCTTCCACAATTCCCAGGATTCCACAATGAAGATACAGAGAGCACTTCCAGTGCTCATTTGGGCTAGTGAGGAACTAGTTCCATGCAACATCACAAGTGTGCCAAACTTCTGGTTAGGTTATATAAGGGTTGAGAATATCCACATTGGTGTTTTATAATTTTCATTATTTTATGCCACATTTTCAGGCATAGAAATTATCTTAAAATACACTTTTGGTTTTGTACCTGTACCCTTCAATTATCCTTCATTTTGAGGGCTGTCATTCATATACATCTCAAAGTTACCAACATTCTACACAAATTCACTATCCCTTTACTTTTATTGTTAAAAATGACTTACATCAGAAATAAAGGATCATAAAACTAAGATGATAGAAACTACATTCTCTAAAGGAGTGAATCCCATATCATTATACTTAACCTGCATGAAGATACTTTTAGTTGATTTTGGTTCTTTGTCAGATGTTGCATCTGACTTTCAGGCCTTGGCAAGTAGAGAAGTATGTTTACAACTAGGTAAATGTTCAAGGGAGAGGGAGTGTGGAAGGCTGGAGTTTGTTTTATTAATTGGTAAAAGGAACCAGAAATACAGTACAAAAGTCTGTCCATAGAACAGAGTTCCATTAAACAGTAATTAAATGATTAGATAATCACAATGGTCTCTCTTGGCCTTGGAATCTATGAATCATGCAAAACTCCCATTGAACATCCTCTGTGGGGAGTGGTGGTCGCAGGGCTGGTGAACTCGTGAATATGCACTCCACCATTCAACATCCTCTGCAGAAGGGGAGTGTCCCAGCAGTAGGGGGCAATAGCTTTGTGCTGCAGAATAGAATGTTTAGCCCAGCCACATGGAATGCACAGTGATCCCAAATTACGCCCATAGCAAATGTGATTACTTCTTAGTAAAAAAAAAAATAAAAAAATCTTCAATACATAATTTCTTTATTTTGCAGGGTTCACTGTCAGTTAATGAAACTCTTTGCAAGAGGAATAGAGGAGAACTCTAACGATGAAGCTATTTACAACCAGAGTACAGTTGAGCAATTACTATAGATATCCTTCCACGCTCTTTAAAAAAAAGTTAGACAACTACTTGAGTAAATATGAATTTCATTCAAGTTAATAAATATTTTAAAATTGGAAAGCATTTTGATGGTAAAATATTTATAAAATTATATTTTAATTTCATCTATGTACATTTTTAAGTATTTTAAACCTTCTCTGAGTCATCAGGAGATATTTCAGAGAAACAACCTAAATTATGTGTGTGGCAGGAGGAGGATTAATTGGCTTACATTTTCATAATGACTGATGTTCATTCCATTTTTAAAGAACTAATTGACTGGCTGTGTTGCAATAATAATTATAGATGTGTTAAAGTAGTGTGAGTACTTTCCACTGAAATCACACCTTTAGAGTAGATCAAAATGAGATATTTGCAACGTCAGTTTGAAAAGATCTGCTTTGCTAGAATTATTCTATAGCTGCATGTGATTAAATACTGGAAAGTAGTGATATATCTTCATTTACTTCATCTCTATTTTTGGTTAATCTTTCATTACTTGATTCTGACTGTATCTTGCAACTTATCAATGCAATTCAAATATACATTCCTGGCTTTAAGTAATAATTTTAAGAGTTTAGAAGTATTTTAGTAAATAAAAGGCACATCTGTATATAAAGCATACCTGATCTTACATACTGTATTTATAAACTCCCCTGCATGGAACTTTGTGGGATTATAAAAGGCTTTCGTGATCTGTTTGGATGATACCAAACATTAGCTGAAGTAATAATAATATAATATATGGAGATATACCTATCTCATAGAGCTGGAAGGGACCTTGAAAGGTCATTGAGTCCAGCCCCTGCCTTCACTAGGACCAAGAACCGATTTTGCCCCAGATTCCTAAATGGCCCCCTCAAGGATTGAACTGACAACCCTCGGTTTAGCAGGCCAATACTCAAACCACTGAGCTATCCCTCCCCCTCAATTTTTATATGGAGATATACCTATCTCATAGAGCTGGAAGGGACCCCGAAGGGTCATCGAGTCCAGCCCCCTGCCTTCACTAGCAGGACCAATTTTTTTGCCCCAGATCCCTAAGTGGCCCCCTCAAGGATTGAACTCACACAAGCAGCTCATAGGGGCGTTTTATAATACCAGAAAGGCACAGGCAAGAGAAAAATTATAAATATATTATAAAGCACCAGCAAATTCTACAGTTTTAAATTAATACACGAAAAGGTTCCCTCCTAGCAGTGACAATGGCACAGTCCTTTGGAGAGTCCATTATACAAGGTGAACAGGGGGCCAAATGTTCATCTTAAATGTGATTTAATTGACTGAAAGGTTTTAGGTACTTTTAATTAGTGAAATGTGGAAAATAATAAAATAAAACTTAATTTGCTGTGTAAAGTCATGGGGAAAAACTGACCTTTGATAAATCACAAATTCACTGTGTCAATTGCTTGCTATTTTAGCAGGGAAAATTGATTATCTTGTACAGATATGGAGTGATTATTTACATGTGTATATTAATTTGAGTATTAACACTTTTGTGCTGAAGTCAATATAGATTTTGGGCTGAATTCTCTTTTATCAATCCAGTCTCACTCCTAAATAATGAAGATCAGAATTTAGCACCCTCTCTCTATGTTGCCTTTTGATGAGCGTATGCTTTGCTATAAAATGTTCTGTTTGTGTTTGTTTTGTGTCTGAACGACTAACAGTACCGTATTTACATAACTTATCGAAACTTCTGTTGTGTAGCTGCATTAGTTTTGTTTTTCACACCTGTTTGTATTGTTTAAACTTTGATAATTTTTCATTGTACTGCTGAAGCACTTGAAGTACAGTTATCATAGATGGCTGGGTTTTTTTTTCCAATGGAGGCAATTACATTTAAGTGTAATTACTAAATGGTGTGCTGTATCATTGCTATAATGATATTCATACTGCAGTGTTCTGATAAAACATATGCAAATTATTTTCCTTGAAAATAGAGTAATATAAAGCTTAGACTCTATTTTTCATTATGTACTATTTCAGTGAAATATTTGAATACTTTTCCAAAAGCAGTACTATTTTACACTGTTCTGTAATGGGATGGGTTGGAAAATTGACTGAACCAATGTTGTTCAAACTTACTTAACATAAAAACGCGATTTACACTATATTTTTAAAGCCACATTTACTAACTGTATTTTGAAGTAAAACCTCCTCTGGAAATATCTTAATCCAGTTTTACAAATACATGTTTTGTAAAAGTATCAAGTTAGTGTAAAAGTTAGCTGTCCACTTAAGTGGCCTAGTGATAGGCGTCTAGAGGGAAACCCACATTTCAATTCTTTTGATCCTTGGGTAGGCAGTGGCTCACAGCACTGTGGATGTGGCAAATTTTGCTCACGGGCAGATGGGGACACTCATCATGCTCTAAAGTATCAGTTTCAGCCGGTCAGGAGTATAATTTATGCGTTCAGAAGTGAGCATTATCCAACTGCCCCAGATCAGAGGTGTAAGGCTGAGAAAAAAGGGCTATGTGGGTAAAAACCCTTCATCCTGTCATGAATGTATACGGAAACCCTTTGAGAACTCCTACTGCCAGAGGCTATGTGTATAGTGTTTCCGAAAGAATCCTATTCTGAAGGGCCCTATTGTGAAGAACAAGCCACAAGGGGAAAGCTGAGAGGGAGTTGTGTAGTCTGGTGGAGAGATGAAAAGTAAATTAAAAAGTAACTGGGCTGTTGCAACATAGCAAAAATGTAGCTAATTGGCAAACTACATTGTTTCATCTGAATAACTTTCTTTGTAGTTTTTTGTACTGCCAAAGCACCATATGTGATTGTGTGATGTGTTCCAGTTTATTTTTAAGCAAAGAGAACTGTGTAAGTAGTGTCTGCTTATGTCTTAGTTAATACTAGAATAGGATTG
Organism: Platysternon megacephalum; assembly: GCA_003942145.1. Classification (NCBI taxonomy): domain Eukaryota; kingdom Metazoa; phylum Chordata; order Testudines; family Platysternidae; genus Platysternon; species Platysternon megacephalum. The sequence goes on along the minus strand of QXTE01000092.1, from coordinate 5,400,077 downwards.
TTCTTTTCTAAAAAACATCTCAATACTGAAATTACAGATGGGAAAACTAAAAGTTTAACTTTTTAAATCTTGCTGGCTTCAAGATTAGAAAAGTACATTTTGTTCTGACACATTGAAGTGAACTCTTCTGAAAAATAAAATTATGTTGTACACAACATGGCTGATTTTCTTTTGTCATAAGTTTCTGCTCCAGCAATTCTGTTCTTTTTCCACAGATTTGAGTCCGACCTATTTTGCAATGCTAATTCCCCAACTCTTTAGCTGCTCTGATCTGCACAGCAGATCTTCAAAATTCAGAACAAGTTGTAATACGTTAGTGCGAACCTGTTCACCCACCTGCATTCTCTCATCCTCCAAAATGTGCTCATCACCAGATCTCTGTCCTGTTGGTTTGTGATAGCAAGAGCTTGTTGGCACCAACATAAGCAGATTTAGCCAAACACAGAATTAATTAACAGGCTTCCATCTGGGAGATCTAAATTCAAAATAGTGAATAGAACTATGTTACTATACAGCCAGTTTGATGCAGAGCAACAAATACAGAAGAGTATGCATCATCCTTTATGCATGTGAGCCTGCCAATAGAGATACAATTGTTTGCAGAAGTAAAGGAACAAGGAACTGGCAAATTAGTCAGTGGATTTTATTTTTATGGGTGGTGACTCTGAAGGTCACAGCATATTTTGCGATCTTTGTGACATTGCTGAAAAAGTAATTTGATCACGGCTCATTCTGTAAAATCCTGACATCTGTCCTTTACCATAGCCATCAAGATCTCCAAGTCATAGTCTGGGAGCTGAAGTATGTTTGTGTAGGAAATCAAAAGGATGCCCTACATTTAAACTAAGTCATTGTACTGATGATTCACCCTGGATTAAAAACCGGAAGAAACATAGTTGAATTTTAGATAATACAGTTCTCAGATCATTTGTTGGTCAATGTTGCATCTAATGAAAAACTGACTACAGGACTTATTTAGTGCCTAGTAGCGATATTGATTCACATTGGAGAAAGAAATTAGTATAACAAATCCATAAAGTTTGAGTTTACAGTATGCATAGATTACAAATGACAATATGAATTTGGTCCAATAAAAGATGTTACCGCACTCACCTAGTTTCTCTAATATGAAGGCTATACATGTGAATAACAATAACTCTTTCCAAAACCCAAATATAAGAAAAACGTGCACAATCTGGTATAAATTCCATTACTAAGACAATGTGCAGATATCTTACCAATTCTTTGAGTTTGCACACTGTTGCCACAACACCAATAGCAACTTCTAGCAATTATCTTTCCAGAACTTAGTCTGTGACTGAAAATAATTAATGTCTGTTTAAATAACTGATTTATAAGATACATACTGTAAAATAGCAAACAAAGCTTTAGATGCAGTGCAATTAAGTATTTGGGTGCACTAACTATATTGTACTCTATAAAACCAAAGTGAACCACAAAACTAGTGAACAGATAACTTCTAGACATCTGCCTTAAGCAAAAACATGGATTTTTAAAATGTCAATATAGTAAGTAACTCTATCACTGTTTAATACTAGGAAATGAAACATGTTTTCAGTATATCCCATCTGGAAACACATTAAGCCCAGAATGAGAATACATGTCGCAGAATTCTTTTTGGGAGAGACACCATCTGTTCTCTTGGTATTTCCTTATTTCTATCTACTATCTGCTATATTTCCAAGGTGCCTATCACTGCAATATCTATATTGTATTTATCTGTGTAGTTATATAAACAAAGGTCAAGCTCCTCAGACAAAAAAAAGTGCTAGAGCATAATCAGTATTAAGTGAAAACGGCTTGAAACTAAGCAGTATTATTCCACCAAAGAAGTGATCCGTAACACGATTCACTGGTATTTACCTGACTGTTGCAGAAATGGCAGTGCACATTTGCAGAGGGTCTTCAAATAGATCATACACTGTGCCATATTTTCAAAACTTGGGGTCAGAACCTCAGGTGTGGGATGCAATCATGTTCCCTGCCCTATGCACAGTGGTAGTGGGATCAGGGGCTTATAAAGAGCTTTTAACCCCCACCATCACCCAAGATGTGCTCTTTGCTCAAGGTCTCCATATGTATGTGTGTGCAAAGCTGTGTGCCAACAAATGGAGGTGGAGTTGAGGCCTCTTCGATAACTTGGCCCTAACTGTTTGTTCTGTTAGTTTACTTTTCCCCAGGCAAAGATTTTTCAGTCTCAGTTGATTAAACTGATCCTGTGGCAGAGGGTTAGCACAACACGGTATGTACTATGACAACTCCAGTATAAGGGGGACCCATAGGTAGAGTGGCTGGGCTATAGTCCTGACTTCCCCAGTGCATTGAAAAGGGAGTTCCTTGCCAGTTCTGCATAGGCCCATGCACAAGAGGGGTTGGGCTGGACTGAGGGGCTAAAGAATCTGCAACTGTGCAGACCCTGTGGTCCAAACTCCCCTGACAGGGTAGTAGTGCTGTTCCAACCTCTAGCAGTCAAAGAGCGGTTGAGTTGCAGCCCTGCCATTTGCCCATGAGTTTGGGGGCAACTCCCTTACACCCTGCCCCTGCTTAATTTGCTGCAGACAGCCTGATGCTCAAAGATTAACCAATCACTGGAGCTTTGTGCAATCACTGGTGAATGGCACCTGCTCAGAGTAAACACCAGTAACTTCTTTAGGACTAGACTGTGCTAGCCTGTGCATAGGCACTCTGGGAGAGATTGGGAGCTGGTAAGGTGGCAAGGAAGCTCCCCCATCCCCCACTCTGTAGCTGCACAGAGATCAGGCACAACAGCAGCCCTTACACTTCAAGTACAAAGTCTGTGTGAGGCTAGTCCAGCTGGGGCTCACTTCTCCAAACGGCCTAGGTGAGGCTGGTGAGAAAGTAGAGCCATGGTTCCAGCCCAGTTCCCCCTCCCCCGTTCCCTGGAGCTAGTTGGGTGCTGAGGGAGTGGATGCTTCACCCTTCAAAAAGGCAGCACTATGGGCTGGACTCTCTCTGGAGCTCTAGGATGCCTTCCTCAGACATGATGCCTACCAGAGCTCCCAACAGGTGGTCAACATCTCCATATCCCCTCAGTGCCAGGCAGTGCTGTAAGGAGCAATAGAGTCGTTGAACATTTATTCTAGCCTAACAGCATAATTGAGTAATCTGACAACGTATTGCTGAAACACCAGAGTTGGTCTAGACCAGATGGTGGTGACTATCTGGCTTCCAGCCTCCACTAGGGCCCCCTCCATAGTTAGTCTCCGAGTAGGTCTGTGCTGCAAAGAAGTGTGTCCTTAACTTGGGTTAGCTAACCCATGCCAAGTAACCTGGGTTAAATAGCAATAAAGACATGGCAACTCGGCTTTTATCTTGGATTAGCAGGTTGAGTTCAAGCCCAGGGTGTAGAAGAGTGGACTCACTGCTGGGGTGCCCCCTTGTGGCTGGGCATGGCATAGCAGGCTCTGTCCCTTTCTGGCACTCCCTAGCCACAGCCGCTTCTGCCCTGTGGTGGTCTCCTGTCCTGAAATTTAGCCCTTTGGCCAGGTAACTTTAAAGTCTCTCCTCTTCCAGGATAACAGAAAATCCAACACAACAAATAAACAGTCCAATGTCCTTATAACAAATCTTCAGCCCTGACACTGGGCCCTGCAGTCCTTACACCCTTCTCTCAAGCCAGGACTCAAGGGTGCTCCCTTGGAATCTCCCAACAAAATCCCAAACTGAAAGTACAAATGTAACCCCCCTGCTTCCCTTTTCAGGTTTGACCTTTTATTCCTTTCTGTTCCTTAGCTGAATGTCTCCCAGGGTCCTGCTGTGTTAATTAGACGAACATATAGGACCAAAGAGTTATAGGTGTTAACATGAACCTGAAATTGTTCAGTACTAAAGAGTTTTTAAACAAGGTTTGGCGTTTGGTGTGCAGAGACCTCAACCTCTGTGAGGTACTGTGCCAAATACACCCTAAAAATCTTTTAACACTTTATCAAAGATATAGAAGAAGTAAAAGCACTTAAAGCAATTACAATGTAAAGTATTAAGGCTTTCATTTTAACAACGTCCCTTGTTCCCTTTCCCGGTAGCCGGAGAGCGTTTTTAGAAATAACCCCCCCTGGTTGGGTGTCACTTAGTTGGAATTAAAGCTGGTACTAACTGGACTTTCGGTGAAAAGAGAAGTTAGTTGGGATGGGTTGGATCTGTTGTTGGTGCCGTTGCTTAAGTCCAGTCCCGTTTCCTAGAAGACAAAACAAGACAAACACACACAAAAGGGGAAAGGAAAAGAACAGTAAAAACAGAAAGAGCCCCAGCTTCTGTCTCTAGTGTTGACTCTCTCTTGCAGCTTCCCTGCTGGAAAAACCACAGGCATGGTATACAGACTTATCAGCCACTTCAAGACCTGGCCAATTTGTACCAGTGTTGGGACTCTTTAGGGCATTGCATTTAGCTTTCTGGTCACAGGCTGACCGCAGTGTTGCAAAATGTACAGTCTTGGCCGGCTAAGACAGACTCTTATTAGAGAGAAGGGAAAAGAAGAGGGATGGGGAAAAGAAGAAATAAGGTATGTGGGTGACAAAATGTTATATCCCAAGTGGTCGGGATTTAGCTGTAGCTGGTGGAGTGGCGGTATCATCTGGCTCCCTCAGTCTGGTCGTGACATCTCCAGGATTAGGATGAAGAAGGTCCGAGGTCGCAGGAGAGAGTGCAGATGGCAGCCATGATGGGAAAGCTTGCTCCTTCCCCTTCACTCTCTTTCAGACAGCCCCAGCTGTTCATATTCATGGGGGATTTGATAGCTGCTTTCAACTACCTGAAAGGGGGTTCCAAAGAGGATGGATCTAGACTGTTCACAGTGGTACCAGATGACAGAACAAGGAGTAATGGTCTCAAGTTGCAGTGGGGGAGGTTTAGATTGGATATTAGGAAAAACTTTTTCACTAGGAGGGTGGTGAAGCACTGGAATGGGTTACCTAGGGAGGTGGTGGAATCTCCTTCCTTAGAGGTTTTTAAGGTCAGGCTTGACAAAGCCCTGGCTGGGATGATTTAGTTGGGATTAGGTCCTGCTTTGAGCAGGGGGTTGGACTAGATGACCTCCTGAGGTCCCTTCCAACCCTGATATTCTATGATTCTATGATATTCCCCTCCCCCCTTCCAAGTCTTTTTTTGAGGACCCCAGAAGGGAGAGATGGGTGGAATAGCCCGTTCCTTCATTATTGTGTTCACTAATTTGACAGTAGGGAAACCCAGTAATTTGACACAAAGCTCAGTTGAGATAAGTCTTTAAAGTCTCTTTATGCAGCTGCATAGGAGAAAAGGCCAAACAGATAAATCTCCAAGCAGGTAACGAGACTGAACATGCGCTTGGATGTGTTCTGATATCTGTGGGAAACTGGGTATTTTGCTTTAACCTCCTCTTCCTCTGAACAAGCACGTGCCACCACCTTAGCTTTTTTTTATATTCCCTAAAGCACTTTGGCAGAGAAGGCTGCCTAACACTAGGGCTGGGTGCAAAATGGTGAAATGTTGGCAGCTAATCTATGCTAGCTGGCTAGTTGGCATATTGCTAGCAGTGGTGGAGCTGTGCTAGTAGCAACAGCGGGAGAATATGACCAAAAAAATCAGAAATGTAGACTGCATTTGAAAAGTAGACATCTATAGGAAATTGCACCTTCAAAATGTGTGCCCTGGAACACCAGCAGATTTTTAGGTCCTATAGATCCCTCTACTGAAAATAAATTCTTAAAATACTGCATATTTCAATGAGGGGTTTTGTTTCTGAAGGTGGGCTGGCAAATCCAAGCCAATTGTTCAGAAATGGCCAAGAAAAGAGATGTCAATTCATATGCTTCAAGAAAAAAATGCACTTCTATTACAAACTGATACGTTCTGGTTTTTAATTTTCCTTGCAGTGACGATTGAGTGCAAATAATTCTGGATAATTCATATAAAACTATGTTGATCTGTAGTTGTTTCCTTTCCAATTACTTACTTTTTTTAGATGAACGAGTTGGACAAGGTCTCTGATTTCTGGCTTCATTAGAGATGTTTAAAAATGTCATGCAGACACTAGAAAAAAATAGATTTTTGCCACTAGATGAAAACAATGTTGTAGCTCTTTTGTGTCTGGGATCCTTGGGCTCTTTATATGGCTCCTGTAGATTTAGTCTGGCTTGGTGATTGGTAATGGGATGTAATGTCTTGTCTCTCACCAGGTCATATGTAGTGCTGGCCGTTTGTTAATGAAGGCCATTTTCGTCAGACTGCTATATGATGACCTATGTGAAATGAGCCTGTGAGCTCTGTCTAATTCATATTTGCCAAGTGTCCACCTACTAGCGCCCCCATCACTCATACTAATTAGCACTTTTGTTGGCAGTCTCAATAGAGAGGGCAAGAAATAAATAGACTCTGAAGCTGGGCTACCGTTTCATCCCTGATGGTGGTTCCTCCTGAGGCACATTGGCAGAATGTGGGTAAATACTGGCAATAAGTTTCTAGTTCCCTCACTCCAGCACCTTTCAGGAAACCCACCGTAAAAATCACTCCCTTGCTTTTGTATCATTTGAAGTCACTTTGGCAAACTTGTGTGAAATCTGCCACTTTAAGTGCAGGAATTCCAGAAAATCCAACTCTTGCTTTCTTCTCTATGTAAATTCCTGGCTATGCCCTGCCCTCATGTGCTCATTCATGCTGCAAATCATTTCTGAGCTCTACTGTTCTGCCCAGCCTTTCCTAGAGCTTATCCGCCTTCTTCTGGCCCCTTCTTTTCTGTCTGGCTTTTCTGTGCAGGTTTCTCTTCTTGCTTTACGTCATGCTATCCTTACCTTTTATTTCTTCCCTGGCCCTCTTCCAATGGTCCCTGGGTCCTATAGTACTGTCCTCACCACGCTTACTCTGTACTCCTTTATGCTCTTTTGGCCCTTCTTTGATATTCTTGTGGCACAGTTCTCTGCCACTCTAGCAGACAGTCTTTCTAGTCCTTCTCTATGCTCCCTCTGTTCTCTACAGTTTCCTCTCAACTTTCTGATGATAAAGATATTCCAAGTGCTGATGGACCTGAATTTGGTACAACGAGTGCAGGGGTATTATAATTGCTTGGCCTCTGGAAGTGGCCATGTGATAACGGTATCTTTTTTGTAATGGTACGTTGTCTGATCCAACCAATAATTAAAATTGACACCATAACACAAACGTCAAGAGACCAAGCTTTTATCTGTAACCATGACATGTATAGCTAGGTATATAGATCAGTACAGTTTACCTGTTGAAAACCCTTTATCAGATAGAAATATTGAGGGCACAGCATCTGAGTTAACATGGTAATATGAAAAGAATAATGGGTGTAAGTACTTCAGTAGACAAGGTGGTTGATGCTACCTTTGAGAATATTTAAATACCTGAATATTGAACTGTCCCTAGCAGTGTCCTAAGATTACAAAACATTACTTTACTTTACATTACTGTAGCCGTAGCGGACTGTTATACTATATTATGCTGTTCAGCCACAAGGTGGCACAGTGTGTAAAATACCTTACTTAAGGTAATCGGAGCCAGACCTGGCAGAGCATTAAAGGACTTTATGATGAGCACATCTTGTCTCTTTAGACTGTAAGTTCTTTAGAACAGGAGCTCTTACTATGTGTCTTTACAGAACCCAGCTCTGTAGCGAGTCCATAGCTGGTACAGAAGCACAGGGCAATAGCCTTTTTAATAAAGCATTGGCATATTCACCCTTGCATTGCATCTACCTAATGTGCACTAAGAGAGGGTTAAAAGAAACTTCTGGTTCTTATACTGTGAACAGTAATATTTTCATACTTGTTTCCAGATCTAAGAGAGTCTCCAAGGAAACAGAAGTACCATAGGGTACTGCTAAGATGCTTGTTCCCACTCTACTTAATCTTTCCACAGCCAGTCTTTATTGAAAGCCTTTAAAAACCACAGTTTCTTTATGATGTCTAAGTGTATGGGTAATATGAATTTCAATATTCATGCTCTATGTCTTGTTTCCTGTATAGCAAAGCAATGATCTATACGTAAAAGCAATTTTGCAGAAAATAGGATAGAGTGATTACAATGCAAATGTTCCTAACATTTATTGCCATGAGGTGGCTTGCTTACAATGAGATCCCTAATCTACACAATACTTGACTGAAGAGCAGCCTAATGTTTGTAACTGGATTTTGTCAGAGACCATAAGCTGTAAATAGGAAAATGGCTATTTATACTGCCAGAAGGACTTTGTGAGCATAGACATTTTGCTGAGCATGGACATTATTATATTTGGATCTGTATTGGAAATGATGAGAGTGGCCATCAAAAAGGTAGGGAGGAGTACTTTTCCATCTGCCCTGGAGGGAGCAGTAGAATAAAGATATGCAACAGAAAAAAGCTGCCAGTCAAAGGCAAGGCTTCTCTGAGTTTACTCAGATTTGCATTGAAGGCTTGGCCAGTAGCATGCTGATTATAAAATCCAAACTGACTGTGCTTTGAAGCCTTTGGCACATGACCACTCTACTTTAACAATCTTACATAAAAGTTTGAAATCCAAGCAAATCTTAACACAGCCTCTTCAGTCCACTTAAATGTTGGTGGTACTGAACGCAACCTAATTTTCTCTTCCTTTACAGATACCCTGGGCAAAAACAATTGAGTGTTAATGGCCACAGACTCAGCAGATGTAAATCAGCATAGCGCCGCTGATTTTAATGGAGCTACGTTAGTTTACACCAGCTAAGAATTTGGCCCAATCTGTTTTGGCCAATATACATCCTACCCAAGTGGTTTTACAAACTACTTTTCACCAGATTTGTTTTGTGTAACAGTCATTTGTATCTATTATATTACACATAGAATAGTTTTCTGTTAATTTTACCTGAGAACTAAATTTTCACTTCTCTCTTGATGTTCTGTGAACCCCTGTTGTTAGTCTGATGGAAGTGTTACTTTAATCTCCAGGCACTGTCTTGGGCTAGGCAAATCTCCATTTTCTAGGTAAGACACAAACTCATCTCAACAGAGGAAAGGAGAAGAGAATGTATTGACATTATGTTAAAACAGCATATCAGTTTCAAGGGTCCTGTTTGCTCCGAAGAGAGTGTGAAAGATAAACTCCCTGTCATTATTCTATGTATTTGCTTGTAACTCAGTTAAGTGTGTGTACTTACCAGTATCACCAATAGGAAGAAATAAACGATGAAGTCTTTAAATGCTGAGGGAAAAAAGATGCATGAAAGATTCAGGTGTGAAAGAGCTAGGAAGCATGGAATTATTGGTAATTAACCAAGATCAAAAGCTATGGGGCATGTATTTCTGAACTCCCAATGCTAGGGTTCAGTTCAGGAGCGTAGTGAGGCAGAGTGGCCTCTGAACTTGATGGGGAGGGACCACTACACTCCCCCGGGTGGATGGAGCCAAGCCACCACCCACCCACTGGAAGAAGAGGGGTGGGACAGGAAGTATAAGACATGGGCCCTTCAGCTCAGTTGGGAGTGAACCGGTGAAGGAAGCAGATGTCTTTAGCCAGCTGGAAGACTCCAGCCCCGCTACTGAGTTCTGTAGTACCCTGACCCACCAGGAGGCTCAGGCTGTAGACTTAGTGGTGTTCAGCCCCACCCAGAGGGCCAGAGCCCTAGCCTAATAATTGACTATCTGCTATGTGATGTAGTGAGGCAGAGTGGCCTCCCTCTGAGCTTGACAGGGAGGGACGACTACTGGCCACTACAAGGAGTTAACAGGTCTGAGGCAGAAAAAGTACAGACCTGCTAGCTCAGAGGGACATGAACTAAGACAGCTTTAGTTGTTTCATCAGCAGTGAGGTACAAATGATTTTCTAAGGAGTTTTATTCTGCTGCATTGATTCTTTCTCATTGAAATGACAATATTTGCCAGCTTGCACTTTCCAGAGTAACATGTGTGGAAGCAGAGAGCCAGCCCACTTCACTGGCTGCTTTCTGTGTATTAACTTTACTATTTAAAAAAATATACAGAAACAGTGAACAGTGTGGTCATGTTTTAAATTGATCTGATTATCTCCCTACAACTTGTTCTCACTGTTATTATAGTCTGGATATTATTATTATGTCCCCATAGTGCTATGCGTTGTACAAACAGAGAACAAAGGAAATCCCTGCTCCAAATCCAGGCCCACACCACTGCTATGGAGGCTGTGTTGGGGGAATGTCTACACTGCAGCTGGGAGCGAGCTTCCCAGCCCAGCTAGAGAGCCTTGCACTGAGCTAGTGTGCTAAAAATAGCAGCGTGGCTGTGGCAGTTGAGGCAGCAGATCAGGCTTTCAAGCCTACCTGGGTTTGAGATCAGGGGGCTACTCTGAGTCTCTGCGAAAGCTGCTATTTTTAGCATGCTAGCTTGAGCCCCGCTAGTGCGAGTGTGTCTATGCAGGCCTTATGCTCACTCCCAGATGCAGTGTAGACATACCCTGTGGTGCTGCTGCATGAGGGTGGGAGGGTGAGGGAGGATTCAGGAAAGGGGTAAGAGGATTCTGGGAGTCTGCCTGTTGAACTCAACTTGTGACTTCTCCTGAACTGCTGAACTGGGAATGGGGGTGAAGTGAAGAAGTATGGATAGGACCACTGGACCCATGAATGTGCAGATCCACCAGCCATTTCCCACCTTGGTTGGATGGAGCAAGCAGTGTGAAAGTCAGTGAAGCTCTAAGAGTTCAGTAGTAGACAGTTCTCTTCCTGCTCTGTGGAACCTGCGGGAGAGGATTCCTTCTCTCCAGCTCCAGGATTGTTCCCTTGCCTCAAGCCTCTATACCTGGCCTTGGCACAGGGCAGGATTTGCTAATAAAGGAGGGATAGCTCAGTGGTTTGAGCATTGGCCTGCTAAACCCAGGGTTGTGAGTTCAATCCTTGAGGCGGCCACTTAGGGATCTGGGGCAAAAAAATTGGTCCTGCTAGTGAAGGCAGGGGGCTGGACTCGATGACCCTTCGGGGTCCCTTCCAGCTCTATGAGATAGGTATATCTCCATATATATATATATCTGCAATGAAGTAATAGCCTGTTTATTGGTCTTAGGTTGGGAGGTGAGACTATGGGCCCACTATGTCGGGGAGATCTGAGGGTGTAGAACCGGAAGGGACCTCAAGAGGTCATCTAGTCCCCTGCACTCATGGCAGGACTAAGTATTATCTAGACCATCCCTGACAAGTGTTTGTCTAACCTGCTCTTAAAAACCTCCAATGATAGAGATTCCACAACCTCCCTGGGCAATTTATACTAGTTCTAACCCACCCTGACAGTTAGGAAGTTTTTTCTAATGTCCAACCTAAACTGCCTTAGCTGCAAATTAAACCCATAGTTTCTTGTCCTATCCTCAGAGGTTAAGCAGAACAATTTTTCTCCCTCCTCCTTGTAACAACCTTTTATGTACTTGAACACTGTTATCATGTCCCCTCTCAGTCTTCTCTTCTCCAGACTACACAAAGCCAATTTTTTCAATCTTCCCTCATAGGTCAAGTTTTCTAGACCTTTAATCATTTTTGTTGTTCTTCTCTAGACTTTCTCCAATTTGTCCACATCTTTCCTGCAATGTGGTGCCCAGAACTGGACACAGTGCTCCAGTTGAGGCCTAATCAGCATGGAGTAGATGTGGACACCAAGGTGAAAAGAAAAACATGAGGGGGAAAGGGTTTGTGACAATACATAAACTTTGAAAATACAACATGTGTGGATGATTCAAGGAGTCCTCCAAATGACTGTAACAAACACTGAGGTATTAAATTCCATCCCACCAGCAGCATGCTTTCAGTGCGTCGAAAATTCTTTCTGCATTTGCCTTTAGTTTTCTGGCCTCCAAAAGTTGCTGTGTTTATACATTACATGGTTATTGCTTATCAAGTATAAGCCAAACTGCTTGTTTACTTAGGAAAAGAAACTTCAAGTCCGACCTGCTATTGATACATATTCTTATTTACTTAAGAAGAAATATTATATTGGAATTGCAATCAGTTTCCCTGTGAACTCATGAACTACTCTGCAATGTGAAACTTGCTCTTCAGGAGACAGCTGTTCCTGTCAGTGATTGACAAGAAACTCTGCTACTGCTGGTCCCAGTCCAGCAGAATCAGGACAATGGAGTGAGAGCAGGAGCAATAAGAAAATGCGGACAAGGTGCAATAGCGCATTGCCACCAGCTTGTGACACTGAAGGCTGTTCAATACCAGCTGATGTTGCATAATTACACAGAGGTCTGTTATTTTTAGGACCTGACTCATAAGAGCAAAATGTTAGAGGACTTCTCACTGTTTCTGTCTGGTTTTCTCCTTTCTGCAGTAGCGAGCAGCCTTGATTATCATCAGCACAAGTACGAGGGAGAGAGGTAACAGCGAGCAGCCAAGGGACATAATTTATATATTATAGAACTGGGGAGTATGCCTGGAGGAGAAGGTACCTTTCTCTCTGTTCCCTTATCATTACAATACCTCTCCATCTAATCTTCCTGCAGACACACTTGACAATATGCACGTGTTTATCAAAGCCCCAGGAGGCCTCCGTGGCAGCCGTTTATAAGTGCAAACATTTGATTAAATTTAATTGTGTTCTTTATATTTTTATAACATTACCTCACCATTTTAAGAGGAGCCTGCTTCTTTTTATTTTGTCTGCATATCTGACAGCTGATTGTTAGTTTGTAATAGCATCCAACACAACTGACACCACTGTTGTTCCTATCATAAATTTCTGCCACTTTTGTTTAAAACTGTGATTAAAGCTGCTCTGCATTCTGCCAGCCAGCCAGCTGGACCTGCAGGAATTATGATAACAATGCAAACTCCTTCCTGAGGAGAATGCCACTTCTATAGCTGTGTCAGACAAGTACCACCTTTTAAGACTGATTGCTGAGCTCTAAATGACATTTTTGTTTTTTTAGAGAAAGAAGCCATTTCTTTTCCCAGGGTTCAGAGTAAAGAACACTTGCATCCCTAGAGAACAATCTTGTTTTTCAGCAGCACAGCAATTACTTACAGGTGTAACAAGCACCTGGTGTTTAAAATTCTGCATGGCTTCATGAGTCCAAGAACGGCCTTTCTACTAGGGACTCCTTCCCTAGCTCTTCCGCACCGCCCCAGCCCACTGGCACAATTTCAGAGTTAAAGAATTTCATGATCCAACATGTGTCCAGTGTTCCATTACCCATTCACTGTTTATGAAAAATAAATTAACTGTACAGACAAGTTTATGTGCGTACTAACAACCTGAGCTCAGAATTAGTATGGGAGATGAATTTAGCTCTGTTTTTGCCTCGTTGAATGTGCTCATGCATAAGGATGACCCTTCACCAGCATGGGAATTTTTATAGCTATTGTGAGCTATATTTTCAAAATCCTGGTCTCCCTCCTTGTGGGCTTGGTCTGTTGCAACACTTATTGCATTTACAATTTTCTGTTGCAGGGTGCAACTGACGTGGCGCTAGTGTTCTTACGTAATACTGACACTACGGTAATGCCAGAGGCACAACCCTAATCAGAATCAGGGATCCATTGTACTAGGATTTGTATAAACACTTAGCAAGGCACAGTCTATGCTTTGAAGACATTTGCCTCTAAGAAGACACGTGACATACAAAGGGGTAGGGTGGGATGGTAGGGAAAGCCATAAAATCAAATGTAGATCCTGCGCAGGTATATATATATAAATTCATTTTCCTGATACTTATAAATAGAGAGAGCAAGCACCCCCATATCATTATTAATTTTGGAGGAAGGGGAGATAAAAAGCAGGAGACCAGCAACTGCACTGAGAGGGGAAATCAATGTTTTCAAACTTGGGTGCCTAAAGTTATGCACTTAAATCCCTAGTCAGCACCCAAATTAAGTGGCCTGATATTTTTGGAAGTACAGCCCCATTGAGAGAGACATCAATGAAATAGTAAAAAAGTTGGAGATGGGGAATATGTCCCCTAACTCACCACCACCACACACATACACCACTGGTTCTGTATATGTAGATTAGCCAACAGCATTTGTACCACTGTGTCATCTAGGTAGGGTGACCAGATGTCCCGATTTTATAGGGACAGTCCCAATATTCGGGGCTTTTTCTTATATAGGTGCCAATTACCACCCCCCACCCCCCCACACACACACATACACACACACACCATGTCCCGATTTTTCACACTTGCTATCTGGTTACCCTACATCTAGGTCTTCTCTGAGCCTGCTTAGATGGGAGTGTGCTAAGAATGCCAGCAGAAACTCTGCACATAGACACAACTACAGTGCAGCAAAAGTAATTTCCTTAATATTGTCATCTCTTGTGACCAAGAAAAACAAGAACTGTAGTACACACAGCACTGAACACACAACACCCTGTCAACAATGTGCACCTTTGCTATTAGCTTGTGTTTGTTTCTTACCACATGAAACAGAACTTGTACTGACTACACAATCCACTGAGAGAAAGTATAAAAGTTCAACTCATAAAAACAGAAAATAATAATAAATATATCTATATAGTTCAAACTTAGTGGAAGCTTTTTGACACCCAAATGATTGCTTTACTGAATAATTTGTGATAGATAAGGGGTAAATAATGTACATGACGTATATTATGAGAGAAAAATGGAATTGAATGCATCATACCATGCTATTCACAACGCCCCAAACCCTCATTTAAATAAAGGTAGACCTGGGGGAAAAATTACAAAGGAAAAAAATGTCAGGGTGATTCTTAAGCCTGGGTAGCTGCATAGTCACATGCGTGCACACACACAACTCCAACAGTCAGAGCACTGTCTTAATTCCCAGTCTGACTTCAGAGGCAGTGGACCATGGTAGAGACTGCCCTTTGCCTTCCTAGCCTTGAGCACCACTCCTGTGTAACATGGATACATCATTAGAAGCCATGAAGTCTCAATCAGGTGAAGAGCTGGGAGGGGGCAGTTGCTGCAATACTGTTGCCAACGCTCACCATATGTGCTGTTTTATTTATGTGATTAGGTGAGAATCTCTGCTTTCACTTTAGACAAGTGTAAGTTATTTTTAGCCCTCGTGGTTGTGGAGTGAGCAAAGCTTGAAAATGTGACCTGAGTGACCCTCAAAGGTCCCAAAACCAGACATCAACTAGAAAGCAGCCCAAATTTATTATTGTTATTTTAAAATCTCATAAATTTTAATCTCATGATTTTTGGGTCCTGAGTCATGATTTTTGAACATATTATTATTGTTTGTATTCTAGTAGTGCCTAGGGGCCCCAAGAGAGACCAGGGTCTCACTGTACACACATATAGTGTTAATACACACCGAGATTTCATGGAAATCATCTAGAGAGATTGCTAGGAAACTTTCCTGGAAGTACTCGCCAAATCCTCTGCCTAAGGTTCCACAAGGTTCGCAAGATGATCCGGGGCGAAAATTGGGATATGCGTGCCATTTATCCCCTGCCACAGTTAGGGAATCCCACGGCCACAACGCCATCAACTATTTCACACACATTTCCCAAAATCACAGTCCTTCATAGCAGGATGCAATTAATGGCCCTGCACACTTGCGTGAATGCAACCCCAACGGTGGAGTTTCTGACTCCAAACTGATTTGAGACTGACCGGCAGCGGTCTGGAGTTGCCAAACTGTGATCGCCACGTGCTTCTCCACCAGTGTCCTTGTGCCGGGGTGAGCTCTGCACACAGTTCCAGGAAGGTGGTTTTGCACATCTGGAAGTTCTGTAGCCACTGCTTATCATCCCACACCTGCATAACAATGTAATCCCACCACTCAGTGCTTGTTTCCCGAGCCCAAGAGCGACGGTCCACCATGTTCAGCTGTCAAAAGTAATCTGGTGTTTCTTTCCATGGCACACAGCAGGGCAGGTACCATGGATTCCCATTCAGATTTGGAGCTCATGACATACTGCATGATCAGCTGCATTGTGGTCATAACACTGACCCCAACAGTAGAGGCCAGTGCAGGATCCGTCCTTTCAGGCAGAGATGGTGGACACACAGTAAACAGGAGCCATTGAAAAATGGCGCAAACCATAGTCAGAAGCCCATGGAATGGTGGGACAGAAAAAACTGCATCATAGGACATTGAGCCTGCACCCATCATGCACTGTGATCCACTCTGCCTTCCCACAACTCCTAGCTGCAGAAGGTGGTGAGTTGCACAGTGGGATAGTTACCCACAGTGCACTGCCCCCACTGTCAATGCTAGAGCACCAACTGTGGATGCACTCTGCTAACACAAGGAGCGTTGTGTGAACATGCACAGGCGATGTAATTATAGCGGTTTATGATCGTTGGCGTAACTTGCGTTGACTTAGCTCTAGTGTAGACATAGCCTAATTTTGCAAAACTATATACAATTCATGGTGGGTGGAAACATTGGAGGACAGCATTTGAGAATTTAGGCCTAAATTACTATGCTTTGTTGTGGTTGTTTAAATCCCATCACTTCATGACCAGGCTTCTGCAACAGTAGTTAATTAGTATGACCTGTGTGAGGATATGTCTATGCTTTCTTGAAATCTACAGCCGGAAGCCAGGCAGGAGGAAGGCTTTGAAAAGTTCTAAGCAAGAGCCTGACTATGAGGTAGAGGGTGAGACATAAGCATTTTAGGGATAATGGTCATTCCCTTATCCTAGTAGAGTTTCTTGTTTATTGTTACAAGAAAGTGAATTTTCTGTTTGTTCCCTAGCATTCCTTTTACCTGCAGATTTGTGTTGACACCCACAGACAGGTTATGGTTTTTTGCATCACCTTCCATCAGGGAATCTTTTACAAATTATCTACATTTACAGATGAAAAGAAAATGAAGCCTGGAGATCAGAATTCAAAGCCCCATGTTTGGGGCTTATGTTGTGCTTAGAGTGCATGGGACTTCTTTATTAAAGCCCAAATTTCCTTGTGAAATTAAGGCCAACTCTTTCAAACTTGATTTCAGTGGCAGCTGTGAAATCCATAGCTGGGAAACTAGGCCACTCAATGTAATTGTCTAATGTGGATTTAGATGCCTAACATTAGCCACTCAAGTCTGAAAAAAAAATTGGCCTATGTCACTTGGTCAAGGACACAAAGGAATTATTTGCCAAGGCCAGGAATGAGGCCCAGGTTTCCTGTCATCTAGCCCTGTTCTTTCCTCATTTCTCCCAGAAATTATCTCCCATGGCTACACAATGTAAGTGGAAGTCTGGCTGTTGTGAAACAAAAATAACCCAGGTCCTCCACAGCACCCTTCAATAATAGGTCTTACCTTTATTTTCTATATCCAAGTCAGTGCAGACCAGAGTTTTAATTAAAAGGCCAACAGGGGGAAATACCTGCTGGGCAATTTCAGTTCTTAAACTTTCATTCAAGACAGCAACATACATTTAACTGCCAATTAGCCTCGGTGCTATAGTCTCTCTGAATAAGCTTTCACACAGCTGCTCCACTTTTTAGACAGTTTAATCAGTTCATTCCATCTTGCCACTGAATGCCAAGAGCTTTAGTGCGGTCAGTCAAAATCCTACATTAGCTTGTTACCATGTACACTTGCAGAAGAAAAAAATCCCGAGGGCTTGAGTGGCTACTCTCCCCAAGCTGCCTTTCTTCATCTTCACAAGTGCTTGCTGTCTTCTTTTTTTTAAAGCACTTCAATTACTTTTCAGCAACACTTTTTTAGAAAAAGATCGGTTTTCTTTGCAAGAAATGTTAAGTCCAAGCTTATTCATTTGGAGATTTTTACACACATTGTGCTTTTTGTTCTGGAAATGGATATTTTGCCAGATTTATTACTGCATCCTCATAAAAAAGAAAGCTAGACCAAACGGATCACTTGGGGCGGTGAACCAGTGTAAGTTATTAAACTTCATGCAGCGTTTGTTAAAGATGAATGTACATAATATCCTAAAGTTAAAGCACAAAGGCAGTTAAATGTCTAACTAAATCTATGTTTGTGCACCCAAAATGTGTGGGTGCAACATTTAAAAAATACCCTTTACAAATAAGAATAATATCCCATTCCAAATGTTTAACCCCAGACAGCTTCAATTCAAACAGTATGACCACAGAAGTTCCTTAAGAGGAGCATGTCTTCTTACAAACATCAGGTACCTTGCATGTCTCTTGCAGGGTTTTAAACATATTCATATGGAAACATATTGAAATTTTTCTCTCTCTACTACAGTCTATGATCTCTTGGGTGGAATCTTGTGAAATGATAATAAAGCCTTTAAGTATTGTAACAAACCCCACAGCCACTTACAACTCAGATCTCCCAGTTCCCAAACCCATATTCTACTTACTGACCCCCTGTCCCCTCTTCAGCCTGCAGCAATATCATTCAGCTCTCATTAACTTTCAGCTCTTGCCCTACTGCCTTTATGCATGTGCTAAAATAACTATTTTAAACTGTTCCTGAGGCTCACATCTGAGTGTACTGCAAATCCCACTCCTACTGACCACGGCAAGGGATAACTGCTGAGGGAAACACCATTTTCCCAGAGGAGTGGCTGGACACTGCTACATTTTTGCCAGTTGCATTGTAAAACCAAAGCCTGTCACCCCAGCTCTTTATCTACGCTAAAAATTTCCCCCATATAATTATTTTTTAAATCATGTCCTTAAATAGTATCTACCATGTTAAGCTGTGATGGCTTAATAGTATCTACCATGTTAAGCTGTAACTGGGAAGGCAAGAAATGTCCACCACCTGGCACTGGTATCCAGTTGCTGAAAAGTGCTAATTACTGTGTCTTTCCTCTTGCTCTCTCTCTAAAGACTTTCCAAGCCCCAGCAAAAAGGCTGAAGTTGTTTCAGAGCCCAAAACTCCTCTGTGCAGGCACTGGGCCAGCTAGAGTGTATTTAAAGAAGCTACTGTTTCTCTTTACTCTCTTTTTGCTAGTTGCATTGTATTTGCTACTTTACCCTTCTTTATTCATTCTTATGCGTCTTTAATATTTTTTTTCTGGGTTCTTTTTCATTATGTTCCTGCCTTGATCATTGTGCCAATCATGTTGCTCAAACATCATACCATGAATCTCCTTGCTTATCCCCATAAGCCTCTTTTATCCCTAATTTATTTATTACCATCTCATACAACCTTTGAGCATACATCAGTTTTTCCACAAACCCTTTCCTCTGCCTCTCCAGCAACACTAAACATCAGGTTAGGATAGAAAGTGAATGCTAATAGCCAACTGAATGCACAGGGAAAAGGTAGGCAGGTCAGAACATTATTATCTGACCTGAAATCTTGCCAATTCACCTGACCCAACATCCTTATTCTTAAAAATGGATTCCCTGCGACCTCAAAAGTATATGTGTGTGTGTTGGTGGAGGAGGGGTTGTGGCTCCTTTAAGGGTTCCCCATTGCCCTTGGGTGGGCAGAGGGAGGGTGGTTGGGTGAAGGAGGGAGGCATCATCTGAGCTAGTGGGCTGGCTGAAGGTGCTCAGGTAAGCTAATGGCCCCGTGCCTCTGAGGAAGGGTATATTAACCCTGTCCCTCCAGATGGAGCCTTCCCAGCTGAATTAAGTTAAAGATGAGGTCTAATTAAACCCCGTTCCTCATATCTTGTCTTTCTTCCTGCATGTCCACAACAAAAGTGACATGGAACCTTTAATGATCACTAGAGGTTCAGCACCTCACTTTGGGGTCTCATCCAATAGGATTTTTTCGGGTCATCTGAAAACTGTCACAATATTCCTGTGTCATGCGGAAATGGGCCATTGTAAATTATTGCTGTCTTGCCTTATTGCACGTTTGACATCAAACAGTGTGAGCTATTTCTTGAGAGTGAACCTCTTGGGGCCCATCCCCTTCCCAGCTTTTAATCCTGATTCCACATCTTCCCTTTGACAATTACGGTGCTTGGTAATTATTAATTGTTCATTAATATATTGCCGTAGCCTCAAAAGCACCGACCAGGAGCAGGCTCCCATTATACAAAACCTTAGGGAGACTTGGCCCCTACTCTGAAGAACTCACAGTCTAAGAAGACAAGCAATGGATGAAGGGTGGAGTATCCAAATATGAATTCTCTCTCTCTCTCTCTCTCTCTCTCTCTCTAATCCTTTTTAAGAAATACACTATCATTTGGCCAATTTCTTGTTATTAAATAATAAGTGGCCACAAGAGATATTTTATATCATCTTGTCAATGCAGGATTATACTAAACTGTACTGTAATGTATAAATCCTCTGTTCACCTCGTTAAATATTTTTAAAGCCACTTAAAGTCACCTCATCTGTAGGGTAGATCACATTATATGTGTACTGTACATCAGGACAAAAGGGTAATGACAGTTATCAGCTTGACGTTTATTCTGTAATATTTCAGATAAACTTCAAGTCTAGCCACAGCAACCTTTCAATATGTGCTGCCACCTAATGAGCAGCCATTACTGACAGCTCATTAACAGCAATTAGGAATGATGGAAAAACTACTGACAAGAACAAGCCCAGTGCAACAGGATGGATGGAGGGCCTAATTCAACCCTAGCAGAATCAGGTGCAATGCCCATTGACCTCAACAGGAGCTGTGCCTGCTTGCACCAGGCTCAACTTTTTTGTGAAATCTCTGCTCATGAATTATTCTAAAAACTCACCCATGTTTCAAAAGGACAGGTCATAAGACAAAGTGATGATTGTGTTAAAGGTGAAAAACAAAACAAAAACCAAATTCCTTTTTACTGCAACAATATGTGCTGAATGCCCTTGTGCTCAGAACAGGGGCTTAGCATACACACTACTAACTATACTTTCTTTCTTTCTTTCTTTCTTTCTTTCTTTCTTTCTTTCTTTCTCACTATTTATTTGTTTAGAAAGTTTTAACAAGTTTACAAATCATTGCCATGTAAATATCAGAAACAAAACAATACTCATTACAACAGTTTGTAATCTTTTTATTGAGAGAAACATTGTGCGGTAACATAATCATTCTATTAGCTCTGTGTCACCATATTACAGAGTCAGCCTCTTTTGCACCATCTAGGACAGAGGTGGGCAAACTACAGTCCGCGGGACCCTCCTGCCCGGCCCCTGAGCTCCTGGCCCGGGAGATTAGCCCCCAGCTCCTCCCCCGCTGTTCCCTCTTCCCCGCAGCCTCAGCTCACTGCGCCGCCGGTGCAATGCTCTTGGTGGCGGGGCTGTGAGCTTCTGGGGCAGCGCAGCTGCAGAGACCGGCTTGACCCAGTGCTCTGTGCTGCGCGGTGGCGTGGCTGGCTACAGCCGGGTGGCGCAGCTGTAGTGCCGCTAGCCACCGCTGCTCCAGGCACCGCGGTAAGGGGTCAGGGAGCGGGGGAGTTAGATAGAGGGCAGGGGAGTTCGGGGTGGTGGTCAGGGGGCGGGGGTGTGGATAGGGGTCAGGGCGGTCAGAGGGCAGGGAACAGGGGTTGAATGGGGGCAGGGGTCCCAGGGGGCAGTCAGGAATGAGAGGAGGGGTTGGATGGGGGGGCAGGGGGCAGTCAGGGGCAGGGGTTCTGGGGGCTGTCAGGGGACAGGGAGCAAGGGGGTGGATGGGGCAGGGGTCCCTGGGGGGCCATCAGGGAACAGGGGGGGTTGGATGGGCCAGGAGCCCGGGGGGGGGGGGAATCAAGGGGCAAGAAGCGGGGGGGGTCGGATAGGGGGCAGGACCAGGCCACACCTGGCTGTTTGGGGTTAACCAGCCCTCCATACAATTTCCAAAACCCGATGTGGCCCTCAGGCCAAAAAGTTTACCCGCCCCGATCTAGGATGTGTTGCTTCCAGTGATTCCATTACACTGAGTGAAATTACAGGTCTGTTGCATCTTAGGCGCATTTAACATGTGCGATTTCAGCTTTATGCGGTCGGCAAAAACAAGAAAAAAACAAAAAAAAAAAGAGAAAAATAACAATTTAAATACTGTTTCTGTAGTGCGGGCGATTCTGCCCGCCATTACACTCAATGTAATTTTGACTATACGCGGTTTTCGCTTTAGGCGCTGACCGCGGAACGTAACCCCAGCGTAAGATGAGACAGACCTGTACTGACTCTAACCAGCTTTGTCAAGTAAGGTGTGTCTAGCAAACATCACTGTTCCAACAAATATTCCTTTTGGGTGACATGAAGTCAATCCAGCCAGCTCCCCACCATGAGAGTGCCCCAGCATGCTGCATTCCATCACACCTCAGGTGTCAGAAAACTTGGCGTGAATGTCAAGCTGATCAGCAGTAACAGTATTGACTCTTATATTGTCATCATGAGGGTTCAGTGTCCCATGAAGCTGCACAGGCAGCTCTCCCCTGTCAGAGCTATTGTATCAGACTGTCTGCAGAGTCTGAAAGACTGCATTGCATAGAACTGCATTGGCTTTGTGCTTAGTTCACATATGGAGGGCTTTCTTCATAGCCGCCTATAACATGGTTTGAAATGAAAGCTTTAGTGCCTGAAGCACAGTTCTGTGGTAAAGGGGATCTGCAATAAATTCTGGGGCTGTGGGATACATGTGATATAGAGGAACATGTGTATTACATTCTAAGAGAAATTAAATGAAATATATTGCATGCTATTGTATACTTCTTATTTGGGCCAAAGAACACATCCTCTTACCACTAACATATCTATGGCTAACTAACATGTTTTTAAAAGCACACTTATTAAAACTGTTTTGCAACTCACTAAACTTCTTAGCTATTCACCCATTAGCTTGTGAGGCAGTAAATAATTAGACTAACTATTAACATTTTTGTGATTATCTTACCTTTTGAGTTTATAGACTGGCTTTGACTTTTGTCAGCTAGATAACATCCGAGTAACTTATTTAGCTAAGTGCTGGCAGCAATGACAAC
Organism: Platysternon megacephalum; assembly: GCA_003942145.1. Taxonomy (NCBI): domain Eukaryota; kingdom Metazoa; phylum Chordata; order Testudines; family Platysternidae; genus Platysternon; species Platysternon megacephalum. The sequence goes on along the minus strand of QXTE01000092.1, from coordinate 5,377,345 downwards.
TGGCAACTCTAATTACACTTGACAGAATACGGAATACAGGACATTTTTTCTTTCTACCAGATGCTTCCACTGCTTCGGGCTCTCTTGTCTGTTAATTCCTGCCCCTGGTAGAACTTATTAAGACATGCACCTGTCAGTTGGGACATCACAAATATGCAGCAAGACATGTAAAGTGTAACAATGTGCAACAGAAGTGCCACAATAAACAGCCTCTGCCTGTCACTGCAACCTATCTTCAAAAGTGAAAAATTACATTAGGTAGATACTTGTCACTAAGGCAACATGACGGGTTCTGCAGCTGTGGTCGTTGAGGGTCACATTAGAAAAAGTATCAAGATGCATCACTGTCCAACTGTTTTAGTGTTGATGTGCTCCTTTAATCTTCACATAGTCACTTACGTTTCTTTACCACCCGGGTGGTTTCATGGACTCATGCTTGATTAAATAGCTGAAGCAGACAAGATGATCTGATGACTGCTGTGATATGATCCTTCAAGGTACACTGGTTCAACTTCTTCTGTTTTCAATAAATCACAACATAACAATCTGTCAAAATGCAAGTATACATTTTTATGTTTGTTTGATTTAAGGTTTTTTTAAAGTTTGCATTAATTTACCTTCAATGTATAGAAGGAACTGAGCTAACATTTTCCTCTCAGTCATGTGCAAGGAAGGTAAAGGTATTCTATTGGCTTCTTCGCATTCAGTACTGTGGAAAGAAAGTTTTGTGCTGTTACTGGAAATGTCTTCCTGGTGCAGAAAATAGTATCTTGAGGATAAGGAATAGCTAAATATTGATATGGAGTTTCTACTGAAAAGAACTAGAAAGTTATGAAGACACAGTATTCTGAAGCTTGAAACAATATCTCCCCAATATCTCCTTCTTATGCCTAGCACCAACTCTGCTCTGAAGAATTGGAATGGTCACTTTTTGAACTAATCAAAAAACCAAGGACTCTTCCCTGAGTAAAAGAGTCCTGGAGGAAAGTCAAAGAGAAGCAGCCCTGCGTTAGGTAGTCATAGACAGGAGACCTGGAGGGAAATTGAGGTCTCACCATGAGTCCTTACAAAAACACTCTACAAGCTTCTTTCTGAGTGGGGCTGTCTGCAGTGACCTCAGGAAAATGCCAGGCCAGACGATTACCTGAACCTGATCGCCTCAGACGCACTTGGGTCCCTGCCAGAGACAAGACCCTGAAGCAAGAAAGGACTGACCTTTAGCAAGGCAGAAGGGCTGCCAGGTCCTCAGTCTACATACTCATGAGTCCCACATCACCACAGTATCAGGGCTGCTCTTGCTTTTGGCTCCTCAGGTGGAGCATTCTGAGACCGATGGGCAAGTTCTCTTAGACAAGGGCTTAGTAAATCCCTTTTTCCTTTTAAATATACTCCCCTTGCAATACAGTCCCCAGTGGGGTGTCAGAATGGCCTTGCCCACCACAGAAGTAGTGGGATACAGAAGGCCTGAGATGGAGAGATTTTCTTAAAACCAGGGTGTTTATTACACCATAAGACACATTAAAGACTAAGGCTTGGTCTAGACAAACACGGCAAGCTGGAGCATAAATCTACCATGCACTAGCCTGCTGAGCACTAAATGTCCACATGGACCCTGTACCACGCACTAAAAGTTCTGTAATGCACTTTAACTGTACCCCTCTTTGAAACAGAAACAGTAGATTTCCACCCCACATTACTGCAAACTAACCTGTTCATCTAGGCAAGCCCTAATACACAGAGCAGTTCCTCAAAGCAATATCAGCACAGTGCAGTGTAGTAGGGTGATAGGAGGAAGGAGAATCCCAGAGATCTGGTCACAGGTTCCTGGGTCTTTTCCCCAGCCATGGCCCTGGCCCAGTTTAAAACAGCTTGGATGCTTCTCTAGCTTGTGCCAGCTGTCTACAGTCCCCAACCACTGTGTTCCTTCTCTCTACCCCAGCAATCGCCCTGCATCTCAGGGCTGCAAAGTGAGTTTAACAGAACAGAAAACCAGCCTCTGTGTTTCCTAGAGCTTGAACCAGGCTGGTATGTGAGGGTATTTGATTTAGAAGGTCTCTTATTAACCTTTTGAATACATGTAGTGTGTGTTCTCCCCAGCACAGCCTCCAAGGTACTGGCTAGTGCCTAGTGGCAGACTATGCTCAGTAGCGGCGTCAGCTCTTCCGGCGCCCTAGGCGGCGGAAGGTCCCGCCCCCGAAATGCCGCCCCCAACAGCGGCAGCGGAAGGTCCCGCCCCCAAATTTCAACGGGCGGCCGGGGCGCAGGCGCCCCCAAAATAGCAGCACCCTAGGCGACCGCCTAGGTCGCCTAATGGGTTGCGCCGGCCCTGACTATGCTTACATGCTATCTCAACCAGAAACACCCCTTGTGGTTCACTAAGCAATGCAGTCCACCTGTTGGAAATATTAGAGAAGAAAGAGGCTCTCTAAGACACTTGGACTTCAGCAGCCATCATCTGGCACTACACGCTGATGGTGGTGATGGTGGAATGAAGGTAGCAAAATAACATTAATCCATCATCAGAACCTTTCTTGGGCATCTCATCTCGTCTGACTTTCTTCCCACATATAATTCCCAGTCAGCCTTTCCTGCCATTACTTTTAAAAAAATAAACTCACATAATTGCAAGAACCTCCCTAGTTTGCTCTTTGACATTTCCCATTGCTAATTTTTCCCATTGCTAATTTTTCAAGTGGCTGACAGAACATTACAGCTTAGACAGGTATTTCCAATGTTATAGAATATTTATTAAACGGAGTCCAAGTATTGATCACTTGTAGAGATTGCCTGAGCAGTCACTCTCATTTTTGGCTTGCAGAAGGTTTATGGGCGTATTGAAGCCTTATGCCTTGTTCTGTATTTCTGTTTTTCCACACAATTCATCATTCTCTGGGGTTGCAGTTTTGTAACGATATTGCCTACTTTTCAGAATGGCTGCCCTTGGTTTACTTGACTGTTTTCTTTTTTTAAATCGGGACAGCCTGCTTTTCCTGTATTGAGATCCAAGTAGTTAGTGTCAGAGGAGATAACTGTAATTCCTTTGCAAAGATTGTTTTAAGGCCGTAAGGCTAATCATGTTTTCATTTTTTTCTTTTTGCTTTCAGATGTACACCATCTAACTCTCAGCCAGCTCTTGTTGCTATGGTCCTGGACATCACTTGCCTAAAGCATCCTGCTGCTGCCAAGGACCAAGATTTGCTTCCCAGCATGATTTGTCAGGTCTAACATTGCACTCCTAATAACAAGCAAGGTGATTCATGGCTTGATAGACACCAAAAGGAATCTCTCCACATAGCAGCTGGCCTAATAGGCAGTAAAAGAGACATTAAATAATCCTTTCCGCTTCCATAGCATTTCTCACCTGAGCCTCTTAAAGACCTTTGCAATGTAATAACAGTTATCCCATCTAACACTAACTACTTGGATCTAAATTCAGGAAATGCACTAATGAACTGAGCCTCACAACAGCTCTCTGTGGTAAATAAACATTATTATCCCCATTTTACAGGTGAAAGCACTCAGGCCCAGCGAGAGATTTATCAACTTCTTTAAGGCCACAATGGAAAGTCTGTGGCCGAGCCAGGAATAGAGGCTAGTCTCCTGACTCCTGGTTTTGTATCTTAGCCACAAAATTATCATTTCCCACTGCTTTCAACACATACTACTGCTAATGACTACTACTGCCTTAATGCTTGGAGCACCTTCCTTCCTGAAGGGCCCCATGTGCAGTCCTTACTGCTGCAAGTCATCATACTGATATCAGTGGAAAGTGCCTGGTTATATTAAGTCTGCCAGATCAGGCTTAATATAACCAGGACTTGGAGGCAATGAAAGCTACAAAATTTGCTTTCCACAATATGTACTTAAAATGTGCTGCTTTGGCAAGCACGCATGCCAGTGACTCCATGTATCAGAATGTGTGCAGAAGCAGAACACAAAAAGGGAGCAAACACAGTGAATTCATTAGAGATTTCAAATGAACATTGATGGGTTGGTAGTTTTACTTTTTCTTCTTCAGAATTTTTTTCTTCTGAATTTTTGCAGTAATTTTACGGTTGCAAGATTCAGAAGGAGAAATTAAATATAAGCTTCAGTAGTAGTATGAACTGTGGTAGCTGGTTTGTCACATACTGATGGCTCCTCCTCCTTGTTTCCACATGCTAACAATGCATTAAATACTTTCCTTGTTCTAATTGTCCATGTTAGTTGCACAGGGATGTTATTCAATTGCCAATGGGAGATTACATGGCCCACATAATCACAGATGGAAGAGGAGGTGGGCCACACTATCAAAAAAATTGGGTGATCATATAAACTGGAGATAGAAAAGACATACTGGGTAATTTTTTCTATTCCCCTGACATTATATTTGAAAGTACTATGTCCAGCCTGTTTTTAAATCATCCAAGAGATGGGGCTTCCACCATTTTACTTGGGAAGCTATTTCACAGTCTGTTAGACCTCACTGTTATATATTTTGGCAACTTAAATCTCCCTTTGCTCAATTTCATCCTATTATTCTTAATTATACCCCTTAGAACCACTCTAAACAACCCCTTTGCCTCCTTGCTGTTTACATCTTTCAAATACTTGTGGATAGTTATAGTTCCTTAGCACTGTTTGGGGCAGTTTAAATATTTAGCTTTTTTAATCTTGCCCCATAAATCAATCTCTCCAGTCCCTCAATTATTTTTCATTGTTCTCTGAATTCCCTGTAATTTGTCTTCATTGTTCTAAAAGGTAGATGTCCAGAACTATATGTAGTCTGTAATTGGTACAACAAAGATTTCATATTCGTAATGCTCCTAGGTTGCACAAATTTTCAATTATGTTCAGTGCCATTTCCCCCCTCCCAGTAATTATATCTTTTTCCCGCTTGTATAATATATGTGTGTGTGGAGAGAGAGAGAGAGAGAGAGAGAGAGAGAAGTACAGAACTTTCCAGTTTAATTAGTTTAGTTTCTGATACTTTAATGTACAGCACTGTAAGATTTGCAAGGTTAAAAGATTTTCCTGGTGTCTACAGCATATCACGGGCAATTTTTTTCTTTTGCTTAAAACAACTAAAGACATTTTAGATGGGATATTTAAAACAAAAAAATAAAGAGCACAGTGCTGTTCATTTTACAGTACCAGACAGAAATATAAAATTGTCATCCCACTTCCTAAAATAAACCTCATCCCCAATTCATATTGCCAACCAGAGATTCCATGTGACAACATGTCAGTCAGATGTCACAAACAGAATGCTATCTGCTAATATCCATGACATTAGGTGTCACTGCATGGTAGAAGGCATTTCCTTGTAACAGGCTGCATGAGGGGTTTATAGATGTCGTTGGTTATGACATTTTGGTAGCAGTGTCTGTCTGATGCAGAAACTGTAACTGGTGCTGTTTCTCTGAAAATATACATATCTGCATGGATACCAGTTATTAATATGGATTTGAGATGGGCCTGGGCCATAATACTTAATGCAAACACCCTTGAAATATGGCGGATGTGTTCCAAATATGCATGTAGTTCCAGATTCAAATTTTACAAATGGATTCTTTCTCTAGGACCTCAAAATGTTCCAAATCAGGATCTGGTTGCAGAGTTTGCAGACTGAGCCCCTCTTTCATCCTTATTAATAATAGTTACTACTAATATAAATATAATGCTAATATAAATAAATAATTCTAATATCTCACTCTATGCTGGGTCCGGGGCCCCATGGGCAGTACAAACACATATTATTGTCACACACATCTCACAGGATCATTGTTACCGACGTGATTCTCATATTACATTTCTATCAGGAACTAGCATAGCTATTTTTTTTTCTTTGGACAAGCAGTATTTTTGAACTCCTTTAAGCACAGCAGGCATCACATCCATCTACTCCCCACATTCAGTACTTTGAGTTAAAAAAAGATGAACAAGCATGTGAAGAAAAAAATATGAAAACCCCAGATGAGATCTTTTATGAATAAAGTGGTAGAATCAAACTTTTGAAAAGCCATCTCTTTATTGCCTCTTTCTACTGTACTTTAGCTTGAGAATGTTTGAACCGCTGACCTTTTCAACATAATTTCAGTCTCCTCAATATTCATTTTCTGCTGTCTGGATTCTGTCTTGTTGACGTGCTGCTAATGATTGATGTCCAGAATCTAAAATCCTCTCTGAAAATTCCAGCCCACTCAGAGTTACTGATCTGTCTTAATTTAGTGCACCTTCCCCCTTTCACCCAAGCCCTTTTTCTTCCAAATAAGGTAGGTCACAGAGGAACACCAGCCAGACTCAAGAGCCAAGATTTCTTCAGCTGCTTCTTGAATTAACCATGTGTTACACAATGGGAGCTGACTACAGCCCACATTGTGATTTATCACCAGTCTAGTCAAGGGTAGAAGGTAAAAGCTGCTCCTATAAGAAGATGAATAAAGACTGTGATTTCAGGAGACAATCCGATTAAAGCACAGACAAGCCTTTCGTCTTCATTCTGCTGACTTCTCTTAGAACATGGTGCACTGGGCTGCCAAGGAAGGCATCTAGACACCAGGGCACCTGAGGACGGGAGGTGGGAATTACTTTTAAAGCAAAAGCTTGTTTTTGAAATGGGAGCTTTTCACTTCCTATTCTTTTGGCAGGTATGACATTGTGGGGTGCAAGCCAGACCAATGAGGGGCAGTGTCACCCCTGCTCTGCAACCTGGAGTACCTCACAATGCTCTGCTACTGTAGTTCCCAACAAGGTACACCCTCAGTGTCTGTGTATAGCTACTGACCCCAGCAGCCTGTTAGCAAACATCAGCCACACTCTGGCTTCCAGAAGCCTTGGTTACTACCTGCAGGATGACCCCAACGCACTCCTACTCCCTGATTTCTCCCCCAAAACATGTGTTCTGCACTGTCCAACCCTCTTCTGGACAGTCCAGATATAGTAGGTCCGTTGCCCCACTAAGAGGATCAACATACAACAGTCTGCTGCCTTAAATGAAGTTATCCAGACAATTCACCACACTGGATTAGTTTTAATTAAATAAAATAAGTTTATTTAACAACAAAGAGACAGATTTTAAGTGAGTACAAGTATAAGGCATTAACATCAGAAATAGTTATAAGAGTAATAAAGACAAAATGCTTTCTGAACTTAGCAAACTAGACTTGGTTCAAGGTGAAGTCCTTTACCACATGTTACCAGTAGCATTGCTGACCAAACACTCAGGCCAGGATCTGTTCCCAAAGTCCAATGAAAGTTTCTTTTGTCTCTTCGGTGAACAGAGAGAGATGGATAGGGAGAGAACACTTGGGGTGTTTTTGCCTCTCACTTTTATTGTTTGGTTACCCCTTGAAATGCATTTTCCTCAGGGTTACCCCTAGATAAAGTTCCTTCCAGCTGTGAGGATGGAGGCAGGGGGTCTGGTAGTGGCAGAGGTTGCATGCTGTTTCTTCTCACCTCTGTTTGCTGAAATGCAGATTTCCCTTGTCTTCTGTCTTCCCTTTCCTGGCGTCTGAGGACTCTGTTCACAACATATACGTAAACTGAGATAAACACACATTCCTTTGTTTAAGGCCTGCTTGACCAGTCCTGCCTAATCGGGGCTATGTGGACTTGAACATGGGCTACCAACTTCATTTAGAGGAAATTCATAACTTGCTACACACATTTCATCATGATATTATTCACCAGTGAGTTTTTACTTTTCAAATGATACCTCGCGAAGGATATTTTGTACAAAGATTATTACAATAAGAACAAGAACGGCCATACTGGATCAGACCAAAGGTCCATCTAGCCCAGTATCCTGTCTTCCGACAGTGGGCAGTGCCAGGTGCCACAGAGGGAATGAACAGAACAGGTAATCATCAAGTGATCCATCCCCTGTCACCCATTCCCAGCTTCTGGCAAACAGAGGCTAGGGACACCATCCCTGCCCATTCTGGCTAACAGCCACTGCGGGACTTATCCTCCATGAATTTATCTAGTTCTTTTTTTAATCCTGTTATAGTCTTGGCCTTCACAACATCCTCTGGCAAGGAGTTCCACAGGTTGACTGTTGTGTGAAAAAATGCTTCCTTTGTTTATTTTAAACCTGCTGCCTATTAAAGTATGTAGGGTGTGAATACAGGGGTGCATTCAGTCACAGCAGGATATTGACATCACTCATCAGCTATCTTGTAAACATAGGAATGAGACTCATAGAGTCCAAGGCTTCAAGTTCTGTGTTAACAGGGAGGCCAGACTAGCCACCTCATCTCTGAAAGGCTAGCACCAGTGCATACAAATGGTTAATAGGGTGACCATACATCCCATTTTAGTTGAGACATTCCCCTTTTTAAGCTCTGTCGTCCCCATCCCGACTTTTTTTGACAAAAACTGAAGAGTTGGGAAGAGCAAATGAACAAATGCCCAGTTTACCAAAAAAGTTGGAATGTTGGGGGGGAGGGGGGGGTGATGCGAGGTGCCAGGCAGCAGGGCTCGGAGGAG
>QXTE01000092.1:5334814-5363954 GCA_003942145.1 Platysternon megacephalum | reverse complement strand
ATCAACTTAGGTTTGAACAGAGACTGGGAATGGCTCGGTCATTACACTAATTGAATCTATTTCCCCATGTTGAAGCAGCCTCACACTTTCGTGTCAACTGTCCGAAATGGGCCATCATGATTATCACTTCAAAAGTTTTTCTCCCCTGCTGTTAATAGCTTCTCTTAATTAATTAGCCTCTTACAGTTGGTATGGCTACTTCCACCTTCTCATGTTCTCTGTATGTATAAATATCTTCTTACTGTATGTTCCATTCTATGCATCCGAAGAAGTGGGCTGTAGCCCACGAAAGCTTATGCTCAAATAAATTTGTTAGTCTCTAAGGTGCCACAAAGTACTCCTGTTCATTTTGCTGATACAGACTAACACGGCTGCTACTCTGAAACCTGTCTATATTATTTGTCACTTTTGAATGGAATTTTCTTGGGTGCGTGTCTTTTTTTATCCTTTCTTTTGATTTTTGGGTAACCAAAAGAAGTTCACTGGACAGCAATGTTCTTGACTGAAATTTTCTTATCTGGAAAGATTACAGGTGTCCCCTGCTGTAATGATGGAAGCAACAGAAGATTAGATGATTATAATGTGAAGCAATAGGCCTCTCCCTCCTAAAGTTCCACATAGCTAGGATTAATGCAGGAGCCTTGAGATCCTTACAGTTTGAGACCAATGACTTGTATCTAGAAGATCCAGTAGTGACTACAGATGGTATACACAGCAAAACATTTCCCACAAATACTTTTTGTAATTTTTGAATGAATTTCCTTTTGCAAAACTCCAGCCCCTTTTTGCTTGCTTTCCACAAACCTTTCAGATCTCTCTTTTCCCCCCTGCCTCTTCCCAGGGTACAAACTCAGGAGGTGCAGGGTATGCTTTACCTCCTGAGGTCCTGGTCATTCTGCACAGGTGGGTCTCCCTGCTGAACTCATGACTCTGCCGACTAGATTATTTGAACTGCTACACTGATGGAAGTGCCTCCAGGGAAATAATGGGTAATCCACTTGAACAATGGATACTGTAGTCCCTTCATAAATAAGGACACAATTCTTAAATTACTAAACAATTCCAATAAATGTTATATAAACAATGGAAATTATGAACAGAAAAAAAATGTAAAGAACAACTTATACTAAATACAAATATGTCAATATTTCTAGATTTTTAAAATATATATATACACAGCCATCTATAGCAGATGCCATATATTTCTTTTTCTTTTTCCTGGCTGAGGTAACTGAATGATCAGGCTGCAGGCTGAGGCAGCTGAGGGAGTCAGCTGAACTGTCCATCGGACAGTCACTCCCTTCACAGTGGTATGGTAGGCGCTGTGGGAACCTAACGTGACAGCACTTGAGAAAATTGTAAAAACAGTCACTCTGTGAAGGAAGCTGGAGCTCCCCCCTCTCTGGCTCCATTTGCTGCCCTCCCACTCTTTTCCCTTTCAACTATCACCCCAGAGGGAGGAGCTATCTCCTCTTGCCCGGGCATCCGGTCTCTGGGATACCGAACCAACCAGAGATTCCCTCTTTTGAGACATCTGGGGCTGCTGCTTTAGTTCCATCCCTCCAGCCTCCTCTCTGCTTAAGGGAGAGTAGCCTGGCAACAGAGCAACAACAAATCTGGACAAGGAAAATTTTACAGCCCCCCCTCTCCCCCCCCCCTTTATGGCAATGGGGGTAAGGGGTTTCATAGCAAACCTGACCGACGTGAATGTTTACAGATAGCAAATTTCAATGTCTATCCTATTCTATACAGGTTCTTGTACTCAGGGCCGGCGCAACCCATTAGGCGACCTAGGCGGTCGCCTAGGGCGCTGCTATTTTGGGGGCGCTGGCGCCCCGGCCGTCTGTTCAATTTTGGGGGTGGGACCTTCCGCCGCCGCTGTTGGGGGCAGCATTTCGGGGGCGGGACCTTCCATCGCCTAGAGCACCGGAAGAGCTGGCGCCGCTACTGCTTGTACTGTGCTCATCACCGTAATATCTGCATGTCTTCCAGTAGCGCATTAAGCTATGGGACTAACATCTGTTTGTTCTCTTTTCCTCTCTACAGAGGGAGAAGTGTGTGCAGTGAGAGTGTTTTGTTTGGGGTTTTTTAAAATATCCATATTTACACACGTGTTGCTCTCAGTTTATTTTAGACAAAACACTTTACTTTACCCTTGATGTAGAAAGTCTCATTGTGCCTTGTTGACACAGCAGAGAAACTATGCTAGTAACAACCATGCTTACACATATGTAAATAGAAATATTATCATTATTAATTTTATATTATATGTTCCTCTGTCAGTGTTCATAAGCATTCACAGTGCAAGGAAATGGTCTGATGCTACTTCCGTTGTAGTTATTGGGAGTTTAACAATATTAATGGGTGAAGGACCTAGCCCTAAATCAGACAGACAATACACAGCACACTAAATTTCTAGGCAAAAGGTAACATCTATGGGCAGATTCCATTTATTTAAACTTCAATTACTCACTTATTTCCTCAATAGATTCAAGGAAATGAGTAGACAGACTACAGCTAGCCTGCTACTGGGCTGATCCTCAAAGCAGCCTATGCATGCTTTAAATATCTATCACAAATTTAAACAATTGGTCCTTTTGGAAGTAGATTTGCTTATAGAGGGAAAATGACCATCAGCCTTAGAAACCATTTATTGAAGAACACAAGCTTCTCAGTACAGCAATTAGGGGTACAAAAGTACTTGACAGATAATGTGGTCATCTCTAATAAGGAGGGATGCACTGAACTGAAATAGCAAGACATTGAAGCCAGTAACCTCCTGGAAATCAAGTAGCCTGAAATAAAGCCTGCATATTGCTGGCTATGCTTTATTAATAACTTCCCATCTTCTGAATGTAACCTCTCTACTCCAGGAAAGAAGCTGCTGTAGATGAAAGCTCTGTCATAAGACTATAGAAAAGGCTGCACAAACAACTCATAATGTCACCCTTAGAACCGGTTACATATTAATTGACGACAGTGTTGAACAAGGCTGACCCTCTGTGACACCCATTAAAGTCAGTAGAGTTGTAAAGCTATGAGCTAACAAAAACCCTACAACTCTATGGGCAAACTCCTGCTCCATATGGCCCTGGCCCAGCAAAGCACTTAAGAACAAACTTGACTTCAAGCACACAGGTATCCTGTTAACTACAATGGAATTACTCATATGCTTAAACTTTGCTGAGCCAAGGCCTATGAAGTCATTGGGAGTTTTTCCATTAATTTCAAAGGCAACAGGACCACCCCCTGATACATAAAAATCAGGAGCTTATTTAAAGATCTAATTATGCTATACCTGTTAACAGTGCATTGCATAAGAGTAACTCTGTTTACGTTCCTACAAATATAATCACCCTAATCACATATGGGCTTATTTCCCCTTATTACACAGCTTTTGCACCCAGGCTGTCTCTCCTAAATGTTAATCCTTTGTGTATTTAACAGGACTTCTGCCACATGTTGCCCTGGAGGATAGTTAATGTGCCTTGCAAAACAGTGATTCCTACACTGGCTTTCATTATTGACATAAATGATGCTGTCTCAAAGGTCCATGCTATTACCTATCATATGTCTTTACATGTACAAGGACACAAGCACTTGTAAAATAGCTTTAAACTCAACCTGAAACTTCTCAGTAGAAACATTGTAAATCTGATTAGTTGATACTGTAGATACATTACACTTGCTTGTCAAACAAGCTCTGCCATTTAAAAGATGAACACATCCAGTCCACGCCTCGAGGGGGAGTTTAACTTGATGTTCTTTAAACTAAGGCTGCTCTGCCTCAAAACTATGCTGAAGTGTCAGCAGGAACATTCCAAAATGACTGCGCTATAGATCACTTGTTCACTGTGTGTCCCTAGGCACCCTGTATTCACACCTGACACACCATTGTAATAATCTTTGTACAGAATATGCCTTGTGAGGTATCCTTTGAAAACTAACAACTCATTGCTCATGAATACTCTCGCAGGATGTATGTACGTGGTGTGTATTAAGAGTTTTGGATATATGCTGGAATTATGTCTAAAGTATGTTGAAACCAAGCATGTCGGGGGGTTGTTAAGCAGGTCTAGCCTAAACAAAGGAATGTGGGTTTACCTCAACTTACATATAAGCAGTAAATTAACAATAGGGGAGATTGCAGGAAACAGAACAATTTTCATTTCAGCAAACACCAGAGGTGGGAGAAAGAGAATGGAGCTTCCTTCCCCACAAGACTCCATGTCACCTTCCTCCCAGCTTGAATAAACTTTACTTTGAGGGGTAACATTCAGAAGAATCCACTGCAAAGGACTATAAAAGAAAGAGGAAGAAAACTCCAAGTTCTCTCTGTCACCTAAGAAAACAAAGGAACAAGCACTTTGGGCTGAGACCCTGACAATGGGGAGACATCAGCCACTATCTTGCTGGAAGATTGTGGGTGAGAAAAGCCATCTTGAGCAAAGTCTGTACTTGGCTAGATTAAGTTTTAGACGTTTAGAACTGTGTTTTCATGTTTATTTGCTTGTAACCATTTCTATCTTTATCTCTTATACTTGAACTTAAAAACCTGCCTGACTAACCTAATTGCCTTCTATGACGAGATAACTGGCTCTGTGGATGAGGGGAAAGCAGTGGATGTGTTATTCCTTGACTTTAGCAAAGCTTTTGATACGGTCTCCCACAGTATTCTTGCCAGCAAGTTAAAGAAGTATGGGCTGGATGAATGGACTATAAAGTGGATAGAAAGCTGGCTAGATCGTCGAGCTCAATGGGTAGTGATCAATGGCTCCATGTCTAATTGGCAGCCGGTATCAAGCAGAGTGCCCCAAGGGTCGGTCCTGGGGCCGGTTTTGTTCAATATCTTCATTAATGATCTGGAGGATGGCGTGGACTGCACTCTCATCAAGTTTGCAGGTGACACTAAACTGGGAGGAGTGGTAGATACGCTTGAGGGTAGAGACAGGATACAGAGAGACCTAGACAAATTAGAGGATTGGGCCAAAAGAAACCTGATGAGGTTCAACAAGGACAAGTGCAGAGTCCTGCACTTAGGATGGAAGAATCCCATGCACTGCTACAGACTAGGGACTGAATGGCTAGGCAGCAGTTCTGCAGAAAAGGACCTAGGGGTTACAGTGGACGACAAGCTGGATATGAGTCGACAGTGTGCCCTTGTTGCCAAGAAGGCTAATGGCATTTTGGGCTGTATAAGTAGAGCCATTGCCAGCAGATCAAGGGATGTGATCATTCCTCTCTATTCGACATTGGTGAGGCCTCATCTGGAGTACTGTGTCCAGTTCTGGGCCCCACACTACAAGAAGGATGTGGAAAAACTGGAAAGAGTCCAGTGGAGGGCAACAAAAATGATTAGGGGGCTGGAGCACATGAATTATGAAGAGAGGCTGAGGGAACTGGGATTGTTTAGTCTGCAGAAGAGAAGAAGGGGGGGGGGGATTTGATAGCTGCTTTCAACTAGCTGAGAGGGGGTTCCAAAGAGGATGGATCTAAACTGTTCTCAGTGGTACAAGATGACAGAACAAGGAGTAATGGTCTCAAGTTGCAGTGTGGGAAGTTTAGGTTGGATATTAGGAAAAACTTTTTCACTAGGAGGGTGGTGAAGCACTGGAATGGGTTACCTAGGGAGGGGGTGGAGTCTCCTTCCTTAGAGGTTTTTAAGGTCAGGCTTGACAAAGCCCTGGCTGGGATGATTTAGTTGGGGATTGGTCCTGCTTTGAGCAGGGGGTTGGACTAGATGACTTCCTGAGGTCCCTTCCAACCCTGATATTCTATGATTCTATGAACCTATCTTCTTGTATTAATAAACTTGTTTTACCACTCATCTAAAACCAGAGTGCTGTGTTTGAATTAAAGTGAATGTTAATGCCAGTCAATGTGGCAAGCTGTTGGGTTTTGTCACTCTGAAGGAGCAAATGGACCGTATTATTTCTCTGAATGTTGCAGGAGAGGGCTGGACATTGCAGAGCACATGGGGTTGGGAAGGTTCAGGACTGGGGACGAGGGTGTTGGGATCACCTGCGAACATTAACCAAATCTGGTAAGACAAGAGTGTGTCTGTGATAATTGCTGTGGATTCAAAGTGGTTGGATCAGAGCTGTACAGCATACACAACACAAAGTGCATGCTGACTGCCGGCTGTGTGTGTGTGTCCCTCAGGCAGGGCGCCACAAGTAGCAGAAGCATTTGTGGGGCACTCAGTTATAATCCAAGTGGTGACACAAGCTCTTACTGCTCTGGACTGCACCCCAGATTGTGACACACTGGTTCTCTCTTCTCCTCTCCCCATCTCCCCAATGTAGACTCCTGCTCAGAACAACAAAAATATCTGCTCGAATTGGTGAGCTAATCTTTCATTTCCATAATCTCCAATCTGTGGGACTGGCTTTTGCAGCTTCTGCAACATGATTCAGCACTGTAACAAAAAACCAGGACAGGTCCAGGTGTTCCCTCATATCGTATGTCGGTTACATGTTCTTTGTCAAAAGAGTAGATTTGTGTTATGGCAGTTTCCATTTCTGTAGCAAGAAAAAGCTACCAGATTTTTTTCTGCCCTCTGAGAAAATTAGTAGCATAATGGATTGAAATTGAAATTCCTTGTCCTGATTGCCTGGCTAGGTGAGCAAACCTAGGAGCTCTGCATTGTTGAGTGTAACTGCCCAGCTGACCACGCCAGCTACACGCTGCAGCTGTGCTCTTACCTGGAGTACACAGGAGGTATTGGATCTCCTGGACCTGTTTGGAGGGTGGTGCCCATTTCCACTTCGCACACATGTTAGGGAAGCTTTAATAAGAGGATAGTTGTAATGAACAATCAGCCATCGGAGGCATTGACAATCAAATTGCAGCAACTAAGATCGTAGTGTCTTTTCTCCCACTGACATATGGATGATGTACATACATAATTTCCATGAGCACTTAAGGAAATTTTGTGTGTCGATTTCAACTGCTTAGGTGAGACAGACGTATAAAACCTACATAGCTTGGATTGCAATGGACAAAGCCTAGCAGGTTTCCGACCTAGATGACTTAAATCTGACGAACCTCCAAGGACAGCCTTCCATAGTCAAATTTGGTGTGTGCAGTTTTGTAACTGTTATGATTTTAACTTTCTGAGGGCATGTCTACACTTACCTCTGGAGCGATCGATCCAGCGGGGGGTCGATTTATCGCGTCTAGTGAAGATGTGATAAATCGACCGCCGAGCACTCCCCCATCGACTCCGGTACTTCACCGGAGCGAGAGGTGCAGGCACAGTCAACGGGGGAGCGTTAGCAGTTGACTCACCGCAGTGAAGACACCGCCATAAGTAGATCTAAGTATGTCGACTTCAGCTATGTTATTCACGTAGCTGAAGTTGCGTAACTTAGATTGATCCCCACCCCAGTGTAGACCAGGCCTTAGATGAAACATGTCTTTTGGTTAGATCATCTGGTTTTTGCTACATAATGCTTTTTATACACATCTATTAAATCCAGTTACTATGGCAAACATGAGACTCTACACTCTGCAAATGTCACATTACTCACCAGTTTTAAAATACACAGCCTTTTCTCAGAGTGGTTTTCAGTATATTTGAATGAAAATATTTATCAATGTTAGGAATGCACATTTAAAATTCATCTTTTTTATTAAGCAGCAATGAAGGCTGGTAAAAAACAACAACGATTTTCCACCAAAATTTTCAAAGACACAAAGGATGAGAGTCTGTATTGCAAAGCACAGCCCAGAATGCACAACCCAGCGAACTATAGACTAGGGTGCCTAGAAGCTATCTTTGCATTCTTCCGCTCTTAGGCTGCCCCTGGGACTAGAGCAGATCTCAGTGAAGTATAGATAATTGAGGGAAAGGGGCTGTCTAAGGGCATGTGTACACTAGAAATTTAAGTCTACCTGTGTTAGACTTCATGTCCACACTACCCATCAGGAGTGCTTCCATCAATTTAAGAGGGGCAATGTGGAGGGCTGAGAGACTGGGCTCTCAGCTCGGCACGTGACTCCTCACTGGGAGCCTGGCTGCTGCCCCCCTGGGCTCTCGGCTCCCCACCACTGGAAACCCAGCTTCCCCCCCCCCCCCCCGGGCTCTCGGCTCCCCACTGCCAGGAGCTTGGCTGCCCTTCCCACGCCTCCCCACCCCCTGAGCTCTCAGCTCTCTGCCACTGAGAGCCCCGCCAGCCCTGGGCTCTTGACTGCATGCTCCCAGGAGCCCAGCTGTCCACACCCAGAGTCCAGGCAGGCAGCCCAGGAGCCTCCGGGCAGCAGCCGGGCTCCCCATGGGGAGCCTCCATGAAGCCGAGCTCCCCGAGGGAGCCAGGAGCCCAGGCATCAGCCCAGCTGAGAGGGGGGGGCCAGGCAAGCTCAGCCCAGTGGGGAGCTGAGGCAGTAGCTGGGCTGGGAGTGTGGAGCTGGGACCTGGGGGCTGGGAGTGGGGCAGGCGCAGCCCAGCTGGGAGTGGGAAGCTGGGCTCTAGCTGGAACCCCCTACCACTCATCTTTCTTGTCAATTTTAGGCTCCAGCATGGGCAGGCCCATGGGCAGGCCCGCCGACAGCAATCTGGGCCCCAGGGCAGAACAGTCAATGGGCCCCCTAGAAAGGGATAGGTGAGGTTTTTGGGCGGTGCTGGGCCTGCACTGGCTGGTTCCCAGTGAGCTGCCGGCTGCGCTGCTGGGTGCTCTCTTCCAGCACAGCCAGGGTTTCCTCATGCCCACCCGTTTGCCTTTGTTGCCGCCGGTACCACCCCATGCACGCCTAGGAGCCCTGCGGCCTGCCCAGGCAATTTAAAAGTGCCCAGGGACATGGGCAGCGGGTATCAAAGGCAGGGGGAGGCTGTGCCTCCCCAAACAGCCTTGTGTGGCCTCGCCCACGCTCCACACCCAGGGCCCTTCCTGCTTCCCAGGCTGTGCTGCTGGGGGCTTTTCCCTTCCATGGCTGGGGCCCCAGGCTGGAGCTGGGGAGCTAATGGGAGCCGGCCTGCACTCTGGGGCTGGGGGAGGGAGGCTGTGCCACACTGCCCGGCCCGCTCACCCACCCGGCACTCTGGGGCTGGCAGCACTTGAGCGGCCTGGGCACTTGTGGGGGGGGGAGGGGCTGGCAGCCGAGCTGGGAGGGGGGGACTCCGGTGGGAGAGGTGGGGCCTCGGGCAGAAGGGTTGGTCTGGGCCAGGGGCTAGCCTCCCCAAACCTGGGGTTCCCCCGCCACCCATGCCCGGACCCCCGTGCAATTGCCCCCTCCCCACCCTTCGGCAGGCCTGAGCATGGAGCCATGAAATTGTCAAGAATGACAGCCCACAGCTGAGGTAAGTAACCCACAGTGTCCACACAGACACTGCGTTGCCCTAGCTACACTGACATAAGCCCTATGCTTCTCGGGCAGTGGAGTTATGATGTCGGTGTAGTAGGGCACTTACATCGGTGTATGCAAGGCTGTAGTGTGCACAGTGACATAATTAGAGTGAGGTAAACTGCCTTATGTTACGATACCTTCTCTTGGGCAGTCCTCTGGGCTGCAAAGCTGCTCAGCATCCCTGCAGAACAGCCCCAGCTCTGCCCCAGTATTTCCCTTACAACAGAGTTTTCCTTTCTTTAAAAATTTGTAATGAATTTTTTGGTTTCACTAAACAAAAAAAGAAAACATTTTGTTTCACGTCAAAATGAAACAAAACCTTCTTTAATTTCATTTTTTTAGAAACTGAAAACATTAATGTTCCATTGAAAACTGAAAATTTTTGACCAAAATGAAATCTGGTCTGAACCTGGCCCATGTCAGGAGACTCTGTTGTCAGGAAGGATGGAGTTTTGTTCCTTCACCTGCATGGATATTTTATTATATATTTACTTAATCACATTCTTGTTGGTTTCTGGTAAATATTTTTATTATCCTTTGTTAAGGAACACAGGGACCTTTGGGAATAAGGTCTCCATATATATATATATATAAACCAGGTAGTGCAAAGGGACTGGTCATTTCACAATTATATTTTCTAAATTGGATCTACGACACTACTTCAGCTTTTGACACCTTAAGGAAATCCATTCTAAGAGGGAAATCCATTCTGATTTGGAAACACTAAAAGGTAAATCCACCTGTCCTTCAGTTTGCTTAATGCTGAAAAACTCAACAGCTCCGCTCACTCCTGCCTGGTTTTAAAATCATTAGGGAGTAAGTAAGAAAAAATTTAAGTAAAAATTGGCATTAATGAGGTTCTTGTGTTCCCCGGGTGCTGCTCTGGCACAGAGCAAACAAAGACATAACAGAGCAGCAAAGAACGACTGCAGAGAAGACAAGGAGGCTACATATATCAGGATGTGTGTGTAGTGGCTTCTGCTCAGAAACTTTATGGGTACTGTGCAAGTTCATAAGTAGAAGGCACAGGTAGGCCAAAAGCAGGCATAGAATCATAGGACTGGAAGGGACCTCGAGAGGTCATCTAGTCCAGTCCCCAGCACTCATGGCAGGACTAAATTATCTAGACCAGTGGTTCTCAAAGCCAGTCCGCCGCTTGTTCAGGGAAAGCCCTTGGTGGGCCAGGCCGGTTTGTTTACCTGCCGCGTCTGCAGGTTCGGCTGATCACGGCTCCCACAGGCCGCGGTTCGCCGCTCCAGGCCAATGGGGGCTGCGGGAAGTGGCACGGACCGAGGGATGTGCTGGCCGCCCTTCCCGCAGCCCCCATTGGCCTGGAGCGGCGAACCACGGCCAGTGGGAGCCGCGAACAGCCGAACCTGCAGACGCGGCAGGTAAACAAACCGACCCGGCCCGCCAGGGGCTTTCCCTGAACAAGCGGCGGACCGGCTTTGAGAACCACTGATATAGACCATTCCTGACAGGTTTTTGTCTAACCTGCTCTTAAAAATCTCCAATAATGGAGATTCCACAACCTCCCTGGGCAATTTATTCCAGTGCTTAACCACCCTGACAGTTAGGAAGTTTTTCCTAATGTCCAACCTAAACCTCCCTTGCTGCAATTTAAGCACATTGCTTCTTGCCCTATCCTCAGAGGTTAAGAAAAACAATTTTTCTCTCTGCTCCTTGTAACAACCTTTTATGTACTTGAAAACTGTTATCATGTTCTCTCTCAGTCTTCTCTTCTCCAGACTAAACAAACCCAATTTTTTCAATCTTCCCCCATATGTCATGTTTTCTAGACCTTTAATCATTTTTGTTGCTCTTCTCTGGACTTTCTCCAATTTGTTCACATCCTTCCTGAAATATGGTGCCCGGAACTGGACACAATACTCCAGTTGAAGCCCTGATCAGCGCAGAGTAGAGCAGAAGCATTACTTCTTGTGTCTTGCTTACAACACTCCTGCTAATACATCCCAGAATGATGTTCGCTTTTTGCAACAGCGTTACACTGTTGACTCATATTTAGCTTGTGGTCCACTTTGATCCCCCAATCCCCTTCCACAGTACTCTTTCCTAGGAAGTAATTTCCCATTTTGTATGCGTGCACCTGATTGTTCCTTCCTAAATGGAGTACTTTGCATTTATCCTTATTGAATTTCATCCTATTTACTTCAGACCATTTCTCCAGTTTGTCCAGATCATTTTGAATTTTAATTCTATCCTCCAGAGCACTTGCAACCCCTCCCAGCTTGGTATCATCCATAAATGTTATATGTGTGCTCTATGCCATCACCTAAATCATTGATGAAGATATTGAACAGAACCAGACCAGCATGGCCAAGTGGAAGAAAGCTGATGAAAAACAGCATAAGAGAATGCATCCTCTACTGACATTAACAAGTCAAACATGGTAGCGAGAAGGTTTGCCAGCCACACTTAGGTCCCACTGTCCTAAACACAGTGAATTTACACTTGAGGCAGCGGGGCCATTGGAAATATTGTGAAAACCCATAAATCTGATCTGTAGATTATGCAACAGAAGAGGAAGTTTACCCACTAATATGTTACGTTGGAGCATGTAGCGAATGAAAATGAGTTTTTCCCAAAAGACAAATTTATTGCAATCTTCTTTTAATAAAAAAGCAGAGCTTGAATAAAATTGATCAGAATACTGAACTGCTTAGTGAAATTGAATATGTACAGGTTTAAAGTAAATTCCTTTCAGACAGTTACAGGGGTGATATTTATCTATGTATAAAAAACGACAAGCTGCCAAAAGACAATAATCTATGTAGACTGTGCTTTCCCACACATGTTGAATAAGATCCTCAAGTAATCCTTGCAATTTGCTTAGTTAATTTGTTTGGGATGGATACAGTAATTTTTCTCTATTGGCTTGTGTTTATTATCTACTATATGAGAAAGATCATTCTAGTTCTGCTGCTTTGATTCAAAGATATAAATTCAAAATACAAGTGAAAAATCTATCTTCTTTCATGGAAAATTTTTAACACAACATAGATCAATAAGGGGACACCGTTAGTTACTTTCGCATCTCTTTCCACATCAAATGTAGACTTCTCATCCACACTTTCAGGATGTTGCACAACTTTGCCCCAGCTGCATCTCAGTCCTTGTTTCTACTAACTCCCCTCCACATCCCCTATGTGCTGCCCACTCTCCTATCCTTGATGCTTTTTGTCTCCTTCACCCTTCAGGCTTCTTCTCATGCTGAACCCTGGCTGGAACCTCTATGCCTCTTGCAGGGAGAAATTCACCTTGTGCAGAGACCCAGCACAGGGCCTATGCAACCACTTAAGTCCAATTTAAGCTCATAATTACATAAGGGCTGAAGTGAAACGTAAATGGTGCCTAGGTCTTCTCCTGGTGCTCTGCACGTGAGAAGATTTCACCCCCAAACACTCACCAAAAGATCCTCTTCCTCATCCTCTTCAGACTGCTTTTTAAAGCCTACAACTCCAGCTAGCTTTCCACTGTTGATATTGGCTCTGTTGCTATGTATTCCCACTTATTCACCTCGCATGTTTGTTGTTTTGGGGGCCTTTACGCTTCCTTATCATCATTTCTTGTGTCTTTCTTATTTAGATTGCAAGCTAGCTCTTCTGTACAGTGAACATGCATTTTTGTTTTGTGTGAAGCACCATAACAATGCATGATGCAATATATACTAATATTATAAATAATAACAATAGCCATGCACATGTGATGTTAAGTTCCAAGGAATAGCTAATTATGAATTTATTTGTACTGAACCCAGAGCTGTGCTATGTAGACATGGTCTCCTCTATGATTTATCTGTTTCTACAGCCCAGAATCATACTGAGGACTTTTTGGGGTAGCTGCCATAATTTATGAATTCATATCTAATATACTGTCTTCCTTAGGTTTTTATCAGCATTACTGATTGCCATGTACCTTGTTCCTAATGAATAGCTGCATTTCAGATTGCTTTTTCCTAGTTTACATTTTTTCCAGGATGAACCTTGTTTTCTTACCTGCTCACCTCTCTAACCTTTTTAGGTCCCTTTTTATTATTTTGCCATCCACACTAGGTTTTGCAACACCTGACAGTTTAGTATAATCTGTGAATTTAATTAATGTACTGTTTGCCAAGGAGCATAAGTAGCCAAGTCAATTACACAGCGAAAAGGGAAGAGACGACCTTTACTTAGCTATCAATGTTCAACTAAAAAATTTCTGTTTCACAAAGAAAAAGTACAGAACTCCCAGCCTTTGTAGATATAATAGCATAGTACAGGGTTACCTTGCTAATTTAACTTGAGTCATTTTCAGAATTAAAGTATATTATTTGCCAAACTAAATAACCCACAAATGAAAACCAAGCAACTTATGTCTTATCCAAGTAAATGAGAAGCATTGGAAAAAGATTAGACAAGCACACACAGTACTTTTTTGCTATGACATCGCTATTATATGTACCATGATGTTACTTGACTAGAATTGCCTCAGACATTAAAGGCAATTGCAGGCAGCCAGTTAACAACAGACTTTATTTAGAACACATGCTTTTTTGATATTTTTATCATCTATTACATAAAAAGTGCAATTTTCTGAAGCCCAAGACCAGTCTAATAACATTTGAGCAAAAGCTAGAATTCTCTGACATTATCATCTCTGGGCTATTATTGTGGCAGTAGGAATTAGAGCAGAAAAATCTCTACCATTCTATTAGGAATAATTGCAATTACTAGTTTGGTCTCCCACTGAGGTTAGAACCCAATGTATCAAGATAGACAATAAGACAATATTCTTATTACTGTTTCTCAAAATCATCTTCGCTTGAAACTCCATTGGTACACAGAAGGATTGCTTTTGGGGGCTATCCAGGGTAGCTACTAATGGCTTAAACTGCAGAGAAATTATAAAGTTTACTCTCGCTTTAATTAGGCCATTTATTTTTAAGGAGGCCTATGCAGGTAAAGCAAAGATCACCAGTGATACTGTAATAGAGCTACACTTTTCCAAAGTGATTTGCAATTTTGAGAGTGTCAGTTTTTCCCTGTTCAATCTGAGACACTTTAAAAGAGCCTGATATTCAGGAAGAGCTGATCTCCCATGCAAAAAGAAAAGTTATGCATCCTATATTGTTTGTATTTTCATTTCAGAGACAATTAAAAAAAAACAATTCTTACCAAAAAAAAAGCAGAACTCCATAAAGTTATCATCTTTATAAAAAAAAAAGACAATAAGATCTGATTTTGTTTGTTTATAAAAGTTCATAGAGGGATATGGATATTAAGGCCCTGATTCAACAAAGCATGTGCCTAAGTCATATTGAAGTCATTGGGGCTTAAACATACCCTTGAAGTGTGCTTTGTTCAATAAAAATGGACTTCAACACATGCTTACAGTTAAGCACATCCTTAAGTGTTTTGTTGAATATGAGGCCTAACAGTTTTGCTTGGATCCCATTTAGGATAGCTTGAATGAGCTTGCTTACTTTGAGGAAGTCCCACCTGTCTACACTATTATTTACTATGTTTAAACTATAATTATGAGCTGGGTTAAACTTTCTTATGAGTTGAGTTAATGCTCAATGAAACTGATATGTGAATGCATCATTCACTTCAGATTGCTGCAAGAGAAGTTAAGGGGCCACACCTAAAACAAGGCATAAAGGGTATGTCTACACTGCAAGGAAAAACCCCTGGCACTGAGTCTCAGAGCCTGGGTCAGCTGACAGACGCATGAGGCTTGAGCAATGGGCTAAACATACCAGTGTAGATGTTCCCACTCAGACTGCAGCCCAAGTTTTGAGACCCTCTCCCCTTGCTGGATTTCAGAGCCCAGGCTCCAGCCCAAGCCCCAGGCCCATGTGTCACAACTGAGTTGTGGGTGGTCAGACCTAGTGATCAGACTGGGAGTTGGGCCAACTCAGGTACCAGAGAGTCAGAGTGCAGGCCAGGCCAGAAGGCAAACCAGGAGCCAGGCGTCAGGAGGCAGGCAGGGTCCGGTTACTGGGAGGTCCGAGTCCAAGATAGGCCAGAGGATAAACGATAAGGCAGGAGTCAGGCAGGGTCAGAAGCCAGAGTCTGGGATCTCTCATGCACAGGGTCTGAAGCAAGACAGGTGGGCAGTGTCTATTGTTGCTCAGACAACTCCCTGTCATGGCTTCCTGGCTTAAATACTGGTGCCAGCCCATCAGTGGGCTGTGAGGAGTTGCCACTCAGGTCATGCTGGGTGATACTTCCCACAGGAGCCTAATTTAAGCCTCCTGTGGTGATATCAGCAGCCCATAACCCCCAGGGTTCCAGGTTCTAACCCTGCAGGTTCTTCCACCATGAGTCTGAGTCAGTTGGCCCAGGCTCTGAGACTTGGCACAACAGAGGCTTTTTTTGCAGTCTAGATGTACCCTTAGAGTATGCCCAGAAACAAACACCGTGCAGGCAGGGTGTTCAATTGGGCATTTTCATGGCAAAGACACGAAAGAGGGAGACTGAGAGCAGAGAAAGAAAACCAAGCAGCAGCCTATAAGCACGATATGACCTGGGAGAAGCTTAGAGAAATCAGGGGTACTGGCTGAAAGGGGCCTGCAAGCTAAGAAATTGCCCCTTTGCTTTTGGTTCCTCCTGTGTTCGCAGAAGCTGGACTTTGTTCATCCCTTATAAATAAACAAGAATGCGTCAGATCAAATACCGTACTCCATTATGCATTTCTACCCCCAACTGGAGCATGCCCAGGACCTTGAACTTTGACTAGCCAGTCAGCTATGTCAAGCTGATAAAAATTTAATAAATTGTTCTTCCATTTTTTAGAGTATTTTTCCTAAACTTATTTTGATTGAAAATACATTCCAAATGTCATTACCTTACAAGTGGGGTATTGTGAATTTATGTGCTGTGGGTGAAATTCAGCTATGTGGTGTGGCCAGGACAGAGTCACTGCACACTTCAGTTCCAGGGTGCATAGACTTTGTCCTTCTGCCCAGTGGTGTATTTCAGGCTACAGTGTACAAATGGATGGTTGGAAGTAAAGGGAGTGTCACATGTCACATGAATAATTATGCCTCCTACATTTGTAGTAAGGTCTTAGATCTGCCCTATGCCTCTGATGTCACTATCACTGTAATGATTCAAAGCAGCCACGTACACTCAGAAGTGTTTTGTTCTATTTTTTAGAGAGAAATGGCTGGACGCAATCATAGAATTAGTAAATTATCCCAGTCAACTTCTATTTAGAATTGTTATAGCTCCTGCTGTTGCAGTTTTAAACACCACTCAGTTAGCAAACACCATAAGGGTTTTCACTCATGTGGTTTCTCAAAAGAAACTTCTATGGTCTGTTCAGTTTCCAGCTCACCAAGTTTTCCTGTCCTCCTCACTGCATAATCTGCTAAAAGTGATTTGTGTGAGATGCTTCTCAAGAAAAACAGGCTTGATTCGGCCCTGATCCAACCTGTAATGTAAAGAAATAAACTCGTATATACTGCCCTGTCAAACTGGCTAATTTGGAATTACACTCCAAAACTGTTCAGGGGGAATTATGTCAGACTCTAATTTATGGCAAAATGTAGATATATCATCCTATCACAGAAAGTGATGCAGATCTTGGGTTCTGGAGGAGGTGTGGTAATTGTATAAATGAGAGGGAGATCATCTGGAAAACACTGAAATCACATGCAGCCCCAATAAACTACCTTGGAACAAGTAAAAAGTATGTGTGTATGTGTGTGTGTGTGTGAGAGAGAGAGAGAGAGAGCACCTGTGCAAGAAGGAAAAGCTTATGTGACTGACGCTAGTTTCATCGCTTACTGTGCTACCGGAAGGTGCTCAGATACCAGGGTGGTAGGCATGGCATGAAAACTTGAATAGACACGGGGTGGCCACTCATGCATCCCCAGAATACTGGACTGTCTGCTACTTCTGGAAATGGTGTGGCCCCACCCCCAGCAGTGTGACCTTGCACGCACAGTGCATGTGAAGTGATTCCACAGAGGGGACACCATTTTGAAGAACGCGCCCCCCCACCCCCACCAGTGTGACCTCTAATGCACTGTGTCACACCAGTGGCGGGGAAGCAGTGTACTCTTCAAAATGGCATCTCCCATCCAATATCACGTCTAGTTCTGTCTCAGCACTGGTTGGGGGACAAACCTTAGAAAACAACACTGTCCAGCTGAAAACCAGATGAATCGCCTGCCTAGACAAGAGACAGATGTAAGTTGTAAAGCAGCTCTCCAGCAACTTTAATTTGCCTTATGAGGGCCTAGAGCCCAAGCAAACCTCTACACACTCTGATGCTGAAACAAGACTCAGGTGGATGGAGATGACCAGAGGCAAGGCTGGATGAGTGATCAAGAGATGTCACAGCACGAACACAGAGGAGCACAAATTAATACACTGATTCTTTCAATAGACAGACACAAAGAAAGGTGAAGGACAACAGAAAAATGAATGAGTTAGTATAATCTTCTGATTAAGCATGCTAGTTATCTCTTGAATGCCTGGTCTGTGTTAGGAAAATTAACTGTTGCTGACAATGGGTTGAACAATGATTAGGGCCCTACCAAATTCATGGTCCATTTTGGTCAATTTCATTGTCATAAGATTTTTAAAATAGTAAATGTCATGATTTCAGTGATTTAAATCTGAAATTTCACAGTGTTATAATTGTAGGTGTCCTGACCCAAAAAGGAGTTGTGGGGAGGTCGCAAGGTTATTGTAGGGGGGCTTGAGATGTTGCTACCCTTACTTCTGTGCTGCGGCTGGCGGCGGCAATACCTTCAGAGCTGGGCAGCTGGGGAGCAGTGGCTGTTGGTCGGGAGCCCAGCTCTGAAGGCAGAGCCGCTGCCAGCAGCAGCACAGAAGTAAGGATGGCATGAATGATATTGCCACACTTACTTCTGCGCTGCTGCTGGCGGGGCACTTACTTCAGAGCTGGGCACCCAGCCAATAGCTGCTGCTCTCCGGCCACCCAACTCTGAAGGTAGCGTAGATGTAAGGGTGACAATACCGCAACCCCCCCGCAACTCCCTTTTGGGTTAAAAGAACATAAGAATGGCCATACTGGGTCAGACCAGAGGTCCATCCAGCCCAGTATCCTGTATACCGACAGTGGCCAATGCCAGGTGCAACAGAGGGAGTGAACCTAACAGGTAACGATCAAGTGATCATCTCCACCCTCTGACAAACAGAGGCTAGGGACACCATTCCTTACCCATCCTGGCTAATAGCCATTAATGGACTTAACCTCCATGAATTTATCTAGTTCTCTTTTAAACCCTGTTATAGTCCTAGCCTTCACAAGCAGCAGAACAAGTTTGGGAACCACTGCTCTATCATATCCCTCTTTAGTCTCCTCTTTTCCAAGCTGAAAAGTCCTAGCCTCTTTAATCTCTCCTTATATGGGACCCGTTCCAAACCCCTAATCATTTTAGTTGCCCTTCTCTGAACCTTTTCTAATGCCAGCATATCTTTTTTGAGATGAGGAGACCACATCTGTACGCAGTATTCAAGATGTGGGCGTACCATGGATTTATATAAGGGCAATAAGATATTCTCCATCTTATTCTCTATCCCTTTTTTAATGATTCCTAATATCCTGTTTGCTTTTTTGACTGCCACTGCACACTGCGTGGACGTCTTCAGAGAACTATCCACGATGACTCCAAGATCTCTTTCCATATTAGTTGTAGTTAAATTAGCCCCCATCATATTGTATGTATAGTTGGGGTTATTTTTTCAAATGTGCATTACTTTACATTTATCCACATTAAATTTTATTTGCCATTTTGTTGCCCAATCACTTGGTTTTGTGAGATCTTTTTGAAGTTCTTCACAGTCTACTTTGGTCTTAACTATCTTGAGCAGTTTAGTATTGTCTGCAAACTTTGCCACCTCACTGTTTACCCCTTTCTCCAGATCATTTATGAATAAGTTGAATAGGATTGGTCCTAGGACTGACCCTTGGGGAACACCACTTGTTACCCCTCTCCATGGAAAATTTATCATTTATTCCCACCCTTTGTTCCCTATCTTTTAACCAGTTCTCAATCCATGAAAGGATCTTCCCTCTTATCCCATGACAACTTAATTTACGTAAGAGCCTTTGGTGAGGGATCTTGTCAAAGGCTTTCTGGAAATCTAAGTACACTATGTCCACTGGATCCCCTTTGTCCACATGTTTGTTGACCCCTTCAAATAACTCTAATAGATTAGTAAGACATGATTTCCCTTTACAGAAACCATGTTGACTTTTGCCCAACAATTTATGTTCTTCTATGTGTCTGACAATTTTATTCTTTACTATTGTTTCAACTAATTTACCCGGTACTGACGTTAGACTTACTGGTCTGTAATTGCCGGGATCACCTCTAGAGCCCTTTTTAAATATTGGCGTTACATTAGCTATCCTCCAGTCATTGGGTACAGAAGCTGATTTAAAGGACAGGTTACAAACCTTAGTTAATAGATCCGCAATTTCACATTTGAGTTCTTTCAGAACTCTTGGATGAATGCCAGCTGGTCCCAGTGACTTGTTCCTGTTAAGTTTACCAATTAATTCCAAAACCTCCTCTAATGACACTTCAATCTGTGACAATTCCTCAGATTTGTCNGGAAAATTTATCATTTATTCCCACCCTTTGTTCCCTATCTTTTAACCAGTTCTCAATCCATGAAAGGATCTTCCCTCTTATCCCATGACAACTTAATTTACGTAAGAGCCTTTGGTGAGGGATCTTGTCAAAGGCTTTCTGGAAATCTAAGTACACTATGTCCACTGGATCCCCTTTGTCCACATGTTTGTTGACCCCTTCAAATAACTCTAATAGATTAGTAAGACATGATTTCCCTTTACAGAAACCATGTTGACTTTTGCCCAACAATTTATGTTCTTCTATGTGTCTGACAATTTTATTCTTTACTATTGTTTCAACTAATTTACCCGGTACTGACGTTAGACTTACTGGTCTGTAATTGCCGGGATCACCTCTAGAGCCCTTTTTAAATATTGGCGTTACATTAGCTATCTTCCAGTCATTGGGTACAGAAGCTGATTTAAAGGACAGGTTACAAACCTTAGTTAATAGATCCGCAATTTCACATTTGAGTTCTTTCAGAACTCTTGGATGAATGCCAGCTGGTCCCAGTGACTTGTTCCTGTTAAGTTTACCAATTAATTCCAAAACCTCCTCTAATGACACTTCAATCTGTGACAATTCCTCAGATTTGTCACCTACAAAGGACGGCTCAGGTTTGGGAATCTCCCTAACATCCTCAGCCGTGAAGACTGAACAGGGCCGCCCAGAGGATTCAGGGGGCCTGGGGCAAAGCAATTTCAGGGGGCCCTTCCATAAAAAAAAGTTTCAATACTATAGTATCATGTATTTGGAAATGTAAAAAATAACCAGTGAAATACATTCAAAAATTAATTTGTAATAATTTGAAAATACACAAAATACATTATTTTAAAACATTAAATGCTTTAATGGTATGTATTTGCAATTACATAATGGGCTGTTGCTGGGTGATGGTGATGGTTGGTGCCAATGGGCTGTCGCTGCCTGGGGGTGGCGCTGTTGTTGCCCAGGGCTGGGTGGGGAGCTGGGCTCTGGGTTGGGCGGTCCCCGGTCACAGGGGCTGGGCTCAGAGCTGGGGGTCAGGGCTGCAGGGGATGGGGTCGGGGGGTGCCTGGCTCACAGGGGCTGTGCTCAGAGCTGGGGGTCAGGGCTGTGGGGGGATGGGGTCGGGGGGTGCCCGGCTCAGAGGGGCTGGGCTTGGAGCTGGGGGTCAGGGCTGTGGGGAGGGTCAGGGGGGGTCCACTCAGAGGGGCTGGGCTCAGAGCTGGGGGTCAGGGCTGTGGGGGGGGTCAGGGGGGTGTCCGGCTCAGAGGGGCTTACCATGCTGCTTACTCCCGCCTCTCCCGAAGCCTCAGCGCGCCGCATCCAGAAGCGGCCCTGGACAGAGCTTCAGCGGCGTGGCTAGGGCGGGGCCTGAGGTCCTCCCGCTTGGCCTGGAGCTCAGAGCCCTGCCCCCTTACCATGTGGCTCTGAGCGGGAGGAGCTCAGGCCCCGCTCCTGGATGCGGTGCGCTGAGGCGCCGGGGGATGGGGGAAGGCGGAGGCGGAGGCAAGCCTCCGAAGTTCTCCTGGAGGCCCCTGCGGGGCCCGGGGCCTGGGGCAAATTGCCCCACTTGCCGCCCCCTCTGGGCGGCCCTGAGACTGAAGCAAAGAATTCATTTTGGTTCTCTGCAATGACTTTTCGTCTTTAAGTGCTCCTTTTGTATCTCGATCGTCCAGGGGCCCCACTGGTTGTTTAGCAGGCTTCTTGCTTCTGATGTACTTAAAAAACATTTTGTTATTACCTTTTGAGTTTTTGGCTAGCTGTTCTTCAAACTCCTTTTTGGCTTTTCTTATTACATTTTTACACTTAATTTGACAGTGTTTATGCTCCTTTCTATTTAGCTCACTAAATTTGACTTCCACTTTTTAAAAGATGCCTTTTTATATCTCACTGCTTCTTTTACATGGTTGTTAAGCCACAGTGGCTCTTTTTCAGTTCTTTTACTGTGTTTTTTAATTTGGGGTATACATTTAAGTTGGGCCTCTATTATGGTGTCTTTGAAAAGTGTCCATGCAGCTTGCAGGGATTTCACTCTAGTCACTGTACCTTTTAATTTCTGTTTAACTAACCTCCTCATTTTTGCATAGTTCCCCTTTCTGA
The DNA here is from genome assembly GCA_003942145.1 of Platysternon megacephalum. Taxonomy (NCBI): domain Eukaryota; kingdom Metazoa; phylum Chordata; order Testudines; family Platysternidae; genus Platysternon; species Platysternon megacephalum. The sequence goes on along the minus strand of QXTE01000092.1, from coordinate 5,341,906 downwards.
AATTAAATGCCATGGTGATGGGCTGCTGAAGTGTTCTTCCCACCACAGGAATGTTAAATGTTATTATATTATGGTCACTATTTCCAAGCGGTCCCATTATAGTTACCTCTTGGACCAGATCCTGCGCTCCACTCAGGACTAAATCAAGACTTGCCTCTCCCCCTTGTCAGGACCCCCAATTTGAGAAACGCTGGTCTCCCCTGTGAAATCTGCATAGTATAGGATAAAAGCACACAAAAGACCAGATTTCACAGAGGGAGAACAGATTTCATGGTCTGTGATGCATTTTTCATGGCCATGAATTTGGAAGGGCCCTAACAATGATGCAGCTGAATCATTGCTAAACACAGTTTAGCTGCCAGCATAGCCAAGAACAAGCTGTTAACCTATGGTTTCAAAAACAGCACTTAATTTTATTAACTTAGGCAAGCCTTTTGAATGATACATGGTGCACAGAGTCAGCATAAGATCAAACAAGGCCTGAGAAGTTAAGTGACTTGCCCCAGGTCAACCAGAGAATCAGATGCTGAGTCAGGAAAATAATCCAGGAGCCAGAGTTTATGTACTCAACTAGAGTAAATCAATGCAGCTCCACTGAAGATAATGTATATCAACTGAGAATCTGACCTAAACTCTTTCTAAACACTATGGTTTAGTCAACTTTCATCCAAATTCCTTGCCCGGCTGATGATAAAAGACTTACAACTATGTTAAAAAAAATCTATGTCGCATGCCCTTTATATTTTTATACATTATATGAGTTGTTTTAGTTTTTGCAATTAGAAATAATTACTCAGTTGGGCCTGATTGGCAATGTACTTAAAACAAAACACAGGATTTTTGTATTTTTTCCAGCTTATCTCCAAATAATTATTATTAAAATCTGTTACATAGTCCTTTTAAAAGCAACTCATTTTTTAATTTTCTATCTTTATTCATGCTTTGCTATGGAGTTTACTCAGAGAGAAAGCGAGAGATAGAAAGCAGGTACCTGTATAGTAGCTGCTTTTAATATTTCATATTCCTCTTCTTTCTTTGCATAATAACTTTCCAGACCTGTAGTGAACATAACATGAAAAGGAGACGCCGGTAGCTGATAACAAAACATGAGCTTCATTCAAATGTGCAAATGATGTTTATTTATTTCTAAATGAAAAACTAAGCAAAAAGTCTGCTGCATACTCACCTGTTAAAATTTCCCAGAGGCTCGTCTAACTGGCATCAGCAGCAGTAAGCTGTTCTTAGAAGGCTTTGTAGAATGTTTTCTTACATAGAGAACAGAGTACCAATGTGCTAGGGGCTATGCAAACACAGAAGAGGAGACAGTCCCTGCCCTGAAGAGCTTACAGTGCTATTCTTTTGTTAAAATGCTATTTGAATGTGGATATAGCTCTTTTGGGTATTAACAAAGAGGGGAGGAAAATGGTAAGGCTTCTTTATTGTTATTTATTGATTGGTGTCAGTTTGTTAAAGGGGGTAGGACATGCACATACAAATAAATGTGGTTGTTTTAATATACTGTGGACAAATAGATAAAACAATACATGGCATATGGGTCTCAATTAATTGTATGCACTTAAATGTGCATCATTCACTAGGAAATACCAAAGTAAGGGGGTGAAGACAATGGAAAAATATGTTGATTGGGGAGTTTAAAGGCCAAGTTATGCCCCAGCCCTGCATGGATGTGCTAGGAAGTGGAGAGGGTGCTGAGAGACCCTGCCCTGTCCTCTGCACATATGCATATAGGGCAGAAGCCATGTGGGGGAGACAACCCCCCACCCTTAATAGCACATCTGCAGACAGCTGCATGGTAGCATGAGATTGAGCATAGGCTACGCACCCTTTCTGACAGGTGTAGCAGAAAGCACTGTACTCTGCACACACCAACCACTCTGGAGGCACTCTGAGCAGATTTGAAAAGTTATTTAGGTGCCTAAAAATACAGCTAAGCACCTATTCAGTTTTAAAAAGCACTTTGGTGCCTAACTCCTATTGAAATCAATGGGGGTTAGGAACTTGGGCACTTCTGAAAAATCCCACTTGGTGTCTATGTGCATCTTTAAGCATCGAAATACCTTTACAAACCTGGCCCTATGATAGCAGAAACCTTAATGCTTCCTTCTGCTCTGCTCTGGAGTGCAGGCACGCCCCTTTTTCAGTGCTCTAAGCAGCCATCATTTAGCCCTAAATGTTTAAAAGAAGAGTTCCCAATACCTGAGCACATAGCTTATGTGAGTGGTAACTGCATCTGTTTGCATACAGGTGGCAGTCTTGCCTGAGTAACAATTTCATGACTGGGCCCCACATTAACACTATGTAACTTCACCTATATGCATAATGTTCATCTGGTTCTCTTACTTTTCCAGGAAACAGAAACTGAGATATTACCCTGATGGAGCCTTCTAAGAATGTTGCTAGGCCAGCTAGATTTTTGTCTCCCCCAAAATGTTGTCCCGTGCATTGACACATCAAAAACAACAGTCTCATCTTTTTTATGAAAAGCAGCAGTCTACCTTTCGATGGTGCTGTTGCCTTTCTCTATCATTTGGGCCCGCTTTTGTTGCCACTGAAAGGTAGACTGCTGCTTTTCATAAAAAAGATGAGACTGTTGTTTTTGATGTGTCAATGCACGGGACAACATTTTGGAGCTGCTGCCATAATGGTTTACACCAGGGGTCAGCAACCTTTCAGAAGTGGGGTGCCGAGTCTTCATTTATTCACTCTAATTTAAGGTTTTGCGTGCCAGTAATACATTTTAACGTTTTTAGAAGGTCTCTTTCCATAAGTCTATACTATACAACTAAACTATTGTTGTATGTAAAGGAAATAAGGTTTTTAAAATGTTTAGGAAGCTTCATTTAAAATTGAATTAAAATTCAGAGCCCCCCGGACCGGTGGCCAGGACCCGGGCAGGGTGAGTGCCACTGAAAATCAGCTCGCATACCGCCTTTGGCATGCGTGCCATAGGCTGCCTACCTCTGGTTTACACCAATGTAACTCTTATTGACGTCATTGGACTTGCACTTGGTTTATACTAGCATAGGTGAGATCAGAATCAAGACCATGGTCTTCAAAATAAACTCTTGCTTATAAGAATACTTTTTAGAAAATGAACAGGAGCCTGAGTTTGTCAAGATCATACTGCAAGGCTGTTTTAGTTAGGCGAGTTTTTGGTTTATTATTGACTTTGGAGACAATTTTTTTGAGATAGTTGGTTGGTGTTCCCCCCCCCCTTTTTTGGGGGGTCTGTTTAATTTGGCGTTATAGGCAAGGAGAGACTCTATAAAGAGCAGAATATGTTCTAAACTGCTTTGCATTCTGCGTTTTTTAATAATGATTCTACACAGTACCTAGCCATTTATGATAAAAAGTAACCTTCACAACAGAGTTTAAAATATGAGCAGTTAACGACCCCAAATGAATAATTGTATTAGAAATTCTCAAGTGTTCACTACTAGCACAACTCACTGAGGTAGCAGCCAAGAACTCACTACCTGAATGCTAATTTTCTTAATTAGGAAAAAAAATCCTCTACCTTCAAATATTTTTCTCTTTCCTTATGGCATTTTCTTAGTTTTATTCCTTTAATTACATCCGTATTAGCATTATAGTTCCTCATAAAACAAACATATCTTTTGATTATTTTATTTTTCTTTAAATAATGTAATTTGTTCCAATCCACTGGAAGGTGACCAGGGAGAGCAACTGTCAATGTCAAGAATAGGGGAGCGCTGGGTGCAAGACACAGCTGGAGCGTACCTGGTTGTGGTCAGACAGTGCTTGTTTGTGCCTTCATTTTTTACCCCTTTGGGATCTGAGCAGAATCATGGCTGTTGTTGCTTTATGGAATGCAGGTCTATAATTTCGGCTCTAAACACAGCAGCAAATTAGGTCACCTTAACAGAAACTTGAGAAAGAGTCACCAGCAGGTTCAGTTCCAGGCGGTTCTAAGGCAGTGGTGGGCAACCCGTGCCGCTTCCCGCAGCTCCCATTGGCCGGGAACAGTGAACTGCAGCCTCTGGGAGCTGCAGGAGGCTGTGCCTGAGGACGGTCAATGTAAACAAACTGTCTCATGGCCCACCAGTGGATTACCCTGATNGGGAGGCTGTGCCTGAGGATGGTCAATGTAAACAAACTGTCTCATGGCCCACCAGTGGATTACCCTGATGTGCTGCATGCGGCCCGCAGGTTGCCCACCACTGTTCTAAGGCCTAGAAAAAGAGAGGCAACTTAGAGTGCATTCTAAGGCCATGACCCTAAAGTATGGATCATCTGAGCTGACCCAACTGCCCACAGAGAGCTATCCTAACTTGTGTGACTGAAGGGGACCCCTGCACAGAGCAGCTTGCAGGATTGGGGACTAAGAGTGCTCAGGCTCTGATATATGTCTGACAGGAATTAATTAGAGGACAGACACCCAAAGCATCCCTGCCATAAACACATGACATGGCCGGGCATAGGTAAAGAGGCAGGCTTTGAGGTAACTAGGACCTTAACCAGCACTTTGAGAAGTGTATAGGCAGCCATTCAATGGTAAAGAGTACTGATGTATATGTTCTCAGCAGTCTGCCCTACTCAAAAGGTGGGTAAACATTTTTTATTACAAATATTTGCACTGTAAAAAAGATAAACAAAAGAAATGGTACGTTTCAATTCATCTCATACAAGTACGGTAGTGCAATCTCTTTATCATGAAAGTGCAACCTACAGATGTAGAATTTTTTTTATATATATGTATATATAACTGCACTCAAAAACAAAACTAGTAAAACTTTAGAGCCTACAAGTTGATGCATGAAGGGGCATATGAACGTTTAGCATATCTGGCACATAAATACCTTGGAACACTGGATACAACAGTGCTATCTGAACACCTGTTCTCACTTTCAGGTGACATTGTAAATAAGAAGCTGGCAGTATTATCTCCCATAAATGTAAACAAACTTGTTTGTCTTAGCGATTAGCTGAACAAGAAGTAGGACTGAATGGACTTTTATGAGGTGAATTGAAAAATACTATTTATTTTGTTTTTCTTTTTTTACAGTGCAAATATTTTTAAACAAAAAGAATAATATAAAATGACTGTACACTTTGTATTCTGTGTTGTAATTGAAAACAATATATTTGAAAATGTAGAAAAGCATGCAAAAAATGTATAATAAATTTAAATTGGTATTCTATTGTTTAGTAGTGTGATTAAAACTGCGATTAATTGTGACTTTTTGAATCTAGTTAATTTGTTTTGAATTAATCGCTTGAGTTAACCGTGATTAATTCACAGCTCTACATCTAACTATCTTGGATGTTTTATAGCACCCATCATTATGGTATTTTTACCAGATGAAGATCTAAGGTTAGTTCTGGCCATTGGCACTAGCTGTGAGTTCAGGAGCAGAGAGGAGGATTGATACTTTTCATGTTAAAAGAAAACACAAGTGATATGGTCTCCTGGATAGGCGACCAAACTGAGCGTATGTTGACACTGCAATTAAACACCTATAACTGGCCCAAGTCAGCTGATTCAGGGTTGTGTGGCTCAGGCTACAGGGCTGTAAAATTGCAATGTGGAGCCTAAGCAGTGGGATCCTGCATGGGGAGAGGGTCCAAGAACCCCAGCTCCACCCTGTCTACACTGCAATTTTACAGCCCTGCAGACCAAGCCCGAGTCAGCTGACATGGGCCAGGCATGGGTATTTAATTGCAGCATACAGATACCCTGTGAGATAGGACACCCAAGTTCTGCTCCTGCCTCTGTGAACCTCTACTTCTGTGACTTTAGCCAAACCACTTAACACATCTGTGCCTCAATTTCCGTCTGCCTCTAAAATAGAATAGTAATGCTTACTTAAGTTAACCATATTTTCAAAATCAAGAGTTGGGACACTTTTGTGGAGGCAATTCTTAGGATGATGAAAAAGCCATATAAAAAGCAGAATGTTTCTTAAAAGGTGTGCAGGTATCATGAGTGCCAGCGTCTGACTCAGTAGTGACACACGGATATTTCTCATAATGGAGGATTTGTTTCCAGTAACTTTGTGTTCTGAATAACTTGTCAAGAAACCCTGAACAAGCGCTGTTAAAACTCATACTGAGCAAAAGAACACCTCGGATATTGTTTACACTCATTCAACTTTTCACACCCACCCCGTTCATCAGAGTGAACATTCATTTCACCTGATTGTTTTTTTCAAGCTATTTTATTTTGCTGGCTAGAATTTGTTCTGTGCTCACCATGAACATTCTGTAGTTATTAAAAACCCCTAAAGATTTTGATTAATTAAATAAATAAATAATAAATAAAATAACAAACCATCTCAGGTGCCCTAAAAGAAGCTTCTGGGAATATCATACAAGACAGATCTATGGTCACTTTCTGCTTACCCACCTTTGTAAAGCATGTTGCGATAGATCGCCCAGCTGAGAATCTGCCCCATTTGACATTATGAATGAGACTGGCTAAGTATTCATCTCCTTATTTTTATTAGAGACTTGGGGGCTTGCATAGAGTGTGCGTGTCTGACCATGAGGAACTGCGATTTGAGTGCTTCTGTTTTTCATCAGAATAAGAGAAAATAAAAATGTTTTGACTTTGCAAGATACAGGAATAAAAGCAGCTGCGGCACTGGTGAAAGAGAAGTTCTAAATCAGGGGTCGGCAACCTTTTAGAAGTGGTGTGCCGAGTCTTCATTTATTCACTTTCATTGAAGGTTTCGCATGCCGGTAATACATTTTAATATTTTTTAGAAGGTCTCTCTCTACAAGTCTATATATTATATAACTAAACTATTGTTGTATTGTAAAATAAACAAGGTTTTCAAAATGTTTAAGAAGCTTCATTTAAAATTAAATTAAAATGTTGATCTTACGCCGCCGGCCCGCTCAGCCCGCTGCTGGTCTGGGGTTTCTTTTCACCTAGGCCGGCAGCGGGCTGAGTGGGGCCTGTGGCCAGGACCCCGGCTGGNAGGTACCAGAGTCAGGGCAGGGGTCGTGGGGGGGTGAAGGAGTCAAGCAGAGGGCTGGGTGTGTGTTAGGGGGGTACAGGGCTCAGGGCAGAGACCTAGGGGGTGTGCAGGGCGCAGGGCTCAGGGC